>JAAXLI020003760.1:0-10297 GCA_014621495.2 Entosphenus tridentatus | reverse complement strand
AAGAACCAAGAAGATGAATCCCTGCAGTCACGAAAGCTTTAAATCGGAACCTTAGCAATAATTGAAGATTTAGTCCAACATGGACTGAACCCTGATGTTCCTACTCTGGTTAGGCACTAATCCTGATGTTCCTACAAACTAAGTTGCACCTGTGGTGATTGTTACATTGGGGAAACGAAACGACATGTCTCGGACCGTGGTCGCGAACACAAGGCCGATCTGAAACACGGCAGAACCAATACCTCTGCCGTGGTTGAACATTGTTATAATGCTGTGGGCTCGCATGATATTGTTTTTTCCAAGACCAAGTACTTTGCAAACCTTCGGGCTACTATCAAAGGTTTGTTCATGAAGCCATCTAGATATATAAACATAGACGTAACTTTAACCAAGAAGATGGATACAAATTGAGCAATCATTGGAAGATTGTTATTAACCAGGTAAAACCTTAGCTGCTTTATAGTTTGCCTTCATATCCGCATCTCCAGTTTATTCAGCCTCCTACCCCCAGCCCCGATCACTTCCCAGCCTTGGCAATTTGCTGTGCTCGTGTCTCTCCTCGTCTTGTAACTCCTCTAGCTTGCAGCATTCCACTCCCCCCTACCCCATACCCCCCACCCTCTCTATCTCTCCTCCCTGGCTCCTCCCCCCTCTCTTGCCTATACAGTGAGGGAAAAAAGTATTTGATCCCCTGCTGATTTTGTACGTTTGCCCACTGACAAAGAAATTATCAGTCTATAATTTTAATGGTAGGTTTATTTGAACACTTAGAGACAGAATAACAACAACAAAATCCAGAAAAATGCATGTCCCTTTAAGAGTGTGCTCCTAATCTCAGCTCGTTACCTGTATAAAAGACACCTGGGAGTCAGAAATATTTCTGATTGAGAGGGGGTCAAATACTTATTTCCCTCATTAAAATGCAAATCAATTTATAACATTTTTGACGTGCGTTTTTCTGGATTTTTTTTGTTGGCATTCTGTCTCTCACTGTTCAAATAAACCTACCATTAAAATGATAGACTGATCATTTATTTGTCAGTGGGCAAACGTACAAAATCAGCAGGGGATCAAATACTTTTTTCCCTCACTGTATAGCCTCTTGTTACAGCAGCTCTTTTGCCCACTTCAGCAATTTTTTCTTGCTGTGGTTGTCCCACCTGATGATGGATGCTTGTGTTGCGCCCGAAACGTCGTGATTTAATTTATTTAATATTTTATATCTACGTGACTTTACCGAAAGAACCAAAGAGTATGGCAATTATCCTGCTGTGCATCCTACTGCTGTCCCTCCCGGCCACATCTAGTGCCACACTCAACTCTACAAATGGCTACCCGCGTTACTTCGCGTCCAAACTTGTTGCTCAATTTGCTACTATACCTGCTAATGAAACAACTTATAGACACGTCTACACTCCATCATTGTATCCTTTTAAACGCTATCTTTGTCCCATTACTTCACCAGCACTCCTTCCAAACTTCATTTTGCTCTTAAAAATATCACCATCTGCGAGCTGCTGCTATTCGTCCAAGGTTCGCCACTCTACATCCTTTCACAGAAAATACCTGTGCAAATTACTAGTTCTACTTTTCTTATTTCTGGGTGGTATTGAGCTTCATCCTGGCCCAAATGTAAAGAACTCGTGTAATTTTGTAGATTTTTCTGGCAGAAAAGGTGTCGGTGTTCTACATGTCAACATCTAAGGGCTTGTGATTAAATTAAGTCAACTAAAACTAGAAGTGTCAAATCTGGACCCAGACATTTTTTGCCTAACAGAAACATTTCTCACTCTGGCCGTCAATGACTTGCAGATTACGATTGACAACTACAACCTTTTTCGGCTTGGCCGAGGGTCTAAAGGAGGTAGAATTGCCATCTATGTTCGTAATACTATTGCATGTTCATCAGCTCACTCCTTGTTTAAATAATGTTGCTTTGAAGGTCTGGCTCTCAGAATAACTCTCCCAAATAATCATCAGATATTGGTAGTGTGCTGCTATAGACCGCCTAGTGGGAAAGATGTTGAAGCTGTGCCTGCACTGAGAGAGCTTCTTGGGGGCCTCCCTAATGGTGAAATAGTTTTAGTGGGTGATCTAAATTGGAATTGGCTAAACCCGCCGGCTGTGGCCACAAATTTTGCAGATGAATTTAACCTGTTTCATTTAATAAATGTCCCTACAAGACTCAACCTAAAACATCCGGGACAGTCATCTCTGCTTGACGTCCTATTGACAAATGCCCCTCACAATTTCGCACTGACTGGTGTTCTGGGTAATAACCTTAGTGATCACTCCTTCATATTTGGGGTGAGATAATCAGCCAAACCCAAAGCACCCCCTAAATTGGTTGAGAAGCACTCCATGAGACACTTCAGCACTCAGGCATTTACTAATGATGTGGTTCACTCGGATATTGACAAGGTCTGTGATATCCCCAACCTGACTACGGCTTGGGAGACCTTCAGGTACACGTTTCTCCAAATTCTTAACAAACATGCTCCATTGGTTAGATTTAAAACTAAAAGCAACCGCCCACCATGGTTTGATCCTTTGATTACTAAGCTCATGAAAACTAGGGACAAGCCTTGGGCATGTGCTCAGAAAAGTAATTTGGTCAATGACTGGCTAGAATACAGGATTTTAAGGAATAGATGCGTCCAAAAAATACGGCATGCAAAAAATGCTTACTTTTCCTCCACTCTTCTGGAATCACATGGAAATGCCAGGATCTTCTGGAAAACAATCAAATGTATCGAAAAGGCATCCAAAATAGATAATATGCCCGTTGAGCTTAGCCGAAATGGGGAATCATTTTCCAAGCCCCAAAAAATAGTTGACAATTTTAACCTTAATTTTTCTGAAGCTGGTAACCTTTTTGATAATGTATTGGGAGTCACCCCTGCTCATGCAAGTTCCTACACCCCTGTCCAAACATTAAACGAATTTAGTTTCCAGCCAATCCACGAAAGTAATGTTCTGAAACAACTGTCCTACCTCAAAGGGTCCTCCTCTACCGGAGCGGATAGAATTCCCGTCTTTGCTCTGCTAACTGTTGGTCACCTAATATACAAACCTATAGCCTATATTTTCAACATGTCCGTCAAAGAAGCATCAGTACCTCTAGAATGGAAACATTCCTATGTTCGTCCACGTCACAAAGGGGGCCCTAAAGATGATCCAAATAACTACCGACCTATCTCAATTTTGTCCCCGTTGATTAAAATTTTTGAAAAATGATTGAACTACCAAATTACCACTTTCCTGTCCTACAACAATCTATTATATATAAAAATCTGGGTTCCGAAAAAATTTCAGCACCACATTTGCTGCATTAGACTCTCTGAATCACATTTACAGTCGCCTTGATAATAAGCAGTACTGCGCCAGTCTTTTTCTTGACTTGTCCAAAGCCTTTGATACAGTCAACCACAACACCCTGCTTAGTAAACTAAGTTGCCTCGGTTTCTCCAAACACGCAGTAAAATGGTTAAAAATTTACCCCTTTTCTCGCACCCAAACTGTATTCACAGATGGTTGGAGGTCAAACAGTGTTAAGATAACAAAAGGGGTTCCACAGGGTTCCATCCTCGGCCCCCTCTTGTTCTCTATTTATGTCAATGACTTGGGCACTGACCTGGATCATTCCAGGGTAAATCTTTCTGCAGATGACACGATACTGATTACTGCTGGCCGCTCTCCGGATGACGTTGATTTGCTAAGCTCCAGGGTGATTTCAACAAACTACAATATCACCTAGTTGCTCTTAAACTGGTCCTAAATACCTCCAAAACCAAGGTGCCATGCTTCTCACCAGGACTAAAGCAGGAAGTTATTTTCCCCAATTACATTCCTTAAATAATTATCAAATAGAGCAAGTCAAGATCTATAAGTATATTGGGGTCATCCTGGATTCAAAACTTAATTTTGAAGATCACATTGATTATATTGGTAAAAAGACAAGTTTAAATTGCTTTTCTGTATCGACACAAGCACTGCTTCCCCCCTATGTTCCGTTTAGAATTGATAAAAGCTACCATACTGCCTCTACTTGATTACTGTAACATCGTGTATAAGTCAGCCCCAAGTAATGTACTGAAGAAGCTTGACTCAATTTATCACTCGGCCTTAAGATTTTCATTGAATTGCCCATATAGGACTCACCACTGTGATTTTTACATTGGGTCAAACTTAACATCTCTTAATGTTCGGCGGCTTGTGCACCAGCTTTATTAATTCACGATGTACTTACAAAAAAATCCGCAGACTACCTGCTGGATCTCCTCTCTGTTTCAAAGAACAAATGTGACCTAAGGTCTTCGCTCATTTACCAGCTTCACATTCCTTATTGACGTAGAAATACTGGAGGAAGGGCCTTTGCTATTGATGCCCCCAGGGTCTGGAATGCAATTGCCAATAAACTGCAACATGAATCACTACCTGTGAGATCTTCACTCAAAACTGCTCTAGAGGAGTTGTACACCCCGAGCTGCCACTGCTATTCAGTGGCCTAAAATCAAATGTTTCGCTCCGGATGACCGCTGCAAAGTATGATCTTGTGTTTTGATTTATTGTGCCGATCTTTTAAGGTGCATTGAAAAATGTTGATACTCCTACTGATGCTCCATGCTGTTGTGGAGTGACTCATGCAGCCAACTATGGCTGCAGGGTCTGGTGGTAAATGTTGTTTATGTCGTTTATTGTTAAATTTCGGTCACAGTTCCTATGATCACTGTTACATTGCTTTTATGGCTTTATTTTGGTGATTTCAAAAAGTTTTTTGGTTTGGCCATGTTTGTTTGTTGTAGTACGGAGTTAGACTGATGGCTTTAATCTAAGTTGTCTTGTGGTTGTTGTTGTTGTTGTTGTTTGACTTGCATCCCACTGGGATTTTTACACACAGCGTTGATGTACGGTGCTTTTTCTGCAATATTTTTGCTGTTTTTTCCTGGATTTTTCTGTTTGCCCATAGTCACTTTAAGATGTTTCCTTGTTCATGTTTTAGTTGTTTTGTTTGTTGTGGTTGCACCCGATTCTAGAGCCGAATGGCTCACAGGGCTATACCTAATACATGAAAACTGAAATAACTGACACTCACCCTAACACTCACCCTGACACTCTCCCAGCTGGACCCATGCCAGCCCCTAC
This sequence comes from Entosphenus tridentatus, assembly GCA_014621495.2. NCBI lineage: Eukaryota > Metazoa > Chordata > Hyperoartia > Petromyzontiformes > Petromyzontidae > Entosphenus > Entosphenus tridentatus. The sequence continues at coordinate 5,152 of JAAXLI020003760.1, read as the reverse complement.
ATCGCTGAGTCTCGACTCGCTGCTCCACTCCATCCGTGGTTCACAACGTCCAAGAGGCTGCGTGGCTCGCCAGAGACTCGCAGTGATCATCCCACACAGAGCCAGGGAGTCTCACCTGGCCCTACTGCTGAGCCAGCTGCACCCCATGCTGCACAGGCAGCAGGCAGACTACTCTGTCTACCTGGTCAACCAGGTGAGAGTCGTGTGGGTGGTTGTGGTGGTGGTTGTGGTTGTGGTGGTGGTTGTGGTTGTGGTGGTGGTGGTGGTTGTGGTGGTGGTGGTGGTGGTGGTTGTGGTGGTGGTGGTTGTTCAATCTCCTGGCAGAGCCAGGAGATTTAATATTTATCTTCGGAGCTCCTCCAGAAACAACAAAAAGCCACTACGGATGGCCACGTGGAATATTCGAATGCTCACTGCGGAGGAGAGGCTGCCACTCCTCTGTCGGGAGCTGGACCGGTACCGCCAGAATCTCTGTGGCATTCAGGAGGTCCGGTGGACGGCTCTGGCTCCTGCCACTGAGGGGTGGACAGTCCTCTACTCGGGGCAGAAGACTGCCAAACAACAGGGTGTGGCTCTTCTTCTGAACAAAAGGATGAAGGGGGCATGGGAGTGTGGCGGTGAGGTGTGGGAAGCTGTAAGCCACAGGCTACTTTGGGCTCGCATTCCCATCAACCAGAGGCGAGGAGTGGTGGTCGTGGTTACTTCTGCCCCCACCGAAGACGAACATCCGTGGAGGGATGCAGGCAAGGCCGATGAGTCAGGTGTCTTCTATGACCTCCTGTCACTGATGCTGGCTAAAGTGGCCCCTCGGGATAGAGTAATCTTGTTGGGTGACTTCAATGCCCGAGTTGGTCATGATACTGGCACTTGGTCTGGAGTGATTGGAAGGCATGGGTCAGATCAGCTCAGTAACAACGATAGGAGGCTGCTAGATTATTGTGCACCCAATTGAAACGTAATTACCAACACGCTGTTCCGGCATCGGCACATCCACACAACATCATGTATGCATGCCGTGTCCAAGCAAGAACATCTGCTGGACTACATAGTGACGGATCAGCGGATGCGGGCCCATGTCCTTGACACCAGGACCCACCGTGGAGCTGATCTGCCCTCTGACCATCGACTTGTCATCTGTAAAATGCGCCTGCCATTCTTGCACTCCGGTGGTGGGTGTACACACAGGACCCCATTCCAACCTAAGGTGGCCTGGTCTCAGCTAGCTGATGAAAGTTGCAAGCGAGAATTTCATCATTGCTTGCGGCTGGGGTTGGCATCGTCCCCCACTCCTCCAGATGTCGAGGGTAAATGGGCGAGGTTTAGGACTGTAACTCATGCAGCTGCAATGGCTGCTTTGGGTACGTGGTCTAGACTTCTGCAGAGACCCTGGCTGACAGAAGAGGTGTTCAGGATAGTTGAGAAAAAGCGACAAGCCCACTCTCATCAGCTCCAGGGTCCCATGTAAGAAAATGAGGAAGCTTACCACAGCCTTCGCTTGGAGGTTCGGAGTGTCATGAGGCGCTGCAAGGATGGGTGGTGGTCGCGGGATGCTGAGGAGATGGAGTCTGCCTCAGTGGCCCGCGATCACAAATCCCTATTTAACTTCATCAAAAAAGTAACCTGCAGCACCACACCTATTACCATCATTAGGGGAAAAAACGGTGAACCAATCTCCGACCCCCAGGAACAGGTTTGCAGATTTGCTGAGCATTTCTGTGAAGTCCTAGGGGAGGGGAAATCCCTCGACTGGGAAACATCGTGGGACAAAGTGGGGATGACCCTGCGGAGACTGCGGTGCCCCAAATATTTGAAGAAGTCAACCCCTGCGAGTGGCTGGTTGAGGTGACATCTGTTGAGGAAGTACTAATGGCGATCCAGTGTCTGATCTCCCAAGTGAAATGCTGAGGGAGGGTGGCGTTTTGCACAGACTGCCCTACATGGCATCATAACAACAGTCTGGACCACTGGACGGGTTCCGCAGGACTTGAAGGATGACCTGCTGGTCCCCTTCTTTAAGAAGGGGGGACTGCACAGACTGTAACAACTACAGTGGCATTTCACTCCTCAGTGTGCCGGAAAAGGTCCTGGCAAGGATAATTCAACATCGCCTTGCTAGGCACGCTGAGGAGAGGCTTGCGGAGCCCCAATGTGGTTTCAGGAAAGGGCGGTCCTGCACGGATGCCATATTTTCTGTCCGTCTGCTACAGCAGAGGTGTAGAGAATTCCAACAAGTACTCTTTGGTTCTTTCGGTAAAGTCACGTATAAAGATAAAATAATAAATAAAATACTAGCATACGACGTTTCGATTGCAACACAAGCAATCATCATCAGGTATAAATGAAATAAAAACACAAATCTAGTATACTTAGAAATGTAATGTAATACAACAGAGAGTCGGATAACATGACAGTCAACACCCTACCTGGTTGATTACGTTCTGCCTGAGAATGCTAAATTTTGTCTTGTCTCTCTTTAAAATTTCACACTTAACTTCTAACTTAGCAATCTTAGAAAAACGTAATCAACCAGGCTATGCGTTAATTGTGTGTTGACCAACTCTTTGTGTAGCATTACATTACATTTCGAAATGTTGCTATGTCATTTAATTCAGTGTGTTCTCTCTCCCTGTCTCCTAATTTTTTCAAGCTTTTGCACCATACCACTCACCGTGACACTCATTGACATGCTAATTTCTCTAACCCCTCCCTCTCTCTCCACCCCCGCCCCCTCTCTCTATTTAAGGCCTCGACACAGAGGCGTGGTTTTCTCTGTGTGCCTATGCTTGTCTCTCTCTATGTATCTCTGTGATATCTGTCTGCTTATATGTCTGTCTATATGTCTCTGGTTCTGTGTTTTATCTCTCTCTCAAATTTAGCATTCTCAGGAAGAACGTAATCAACCAGGTAGGGTGTTGACTGTTATGTTATCCGACTCTCTGTTGTATTACATTACATGTCTAAGTATACTAGATTTGTGTTTCTATTTCATTTATACCTGATAATGATTGCTTATGTTGCAATTGAAACGTCGTATGCTAGTATTTAATTTATTATTTTATATTTATACGTGACTTTACCGAAAGAACCAACGAGTAATTCCTGCAGTCACGAAAGCTCCAAATTAAGTTTAATTCCAACAAGACCTACAACTCTGCTTCATTGACCTGGTCAAGGCCTATGATACCATCAGTAGCCCTGGGCTCTGGGTAGTTGTTCGTGCTTTCGGAGTCGTTGAACCTCTGCTCACGATCATTAAGGACCTTCATGATGGTGAGTGGGCCCGGGTAAAACTACGTGGCCAGGAGTCAGAGCCATTCCCTTTACACCTTGGGGTGCGACAGGGGATGTCCTCTGGCTCCCACATCATTTAACATCTATTTTGACCACATAGTTCGTGAGGCCTTCAATAGCTGCACCAGATGAATTTCCATCTGGTACACATATAATGGGAGGCTGATCGATGCCCGGGTGCGATCAAGGGATGGCTCCCTATTGCTCAACCATGTCATGTATGCCGATGACCTGGTAATTGCTGCTCACTCAGAGGAGGAGTTGGAGGCGCTGCTGCTGAGACTGGAGCGTGGCACTAAGAGGTGGGACCTTACCATCAGCCCCACCAAAACTAAGCACCTGCCTGGGTATTTTGTACCATCAGACAGTCCACCCCCACAACTCCCAATTGGTGATGGGGCGTATGTAGAGAGATTGTAGAGTTTCCCATACCTGGGCAGTGTGCTTATGACCGGTTCTGGTTTAACAGCAGAGGTCTCAATCCAAATCAGTCGAGCGGCAATATCTTTTCATCGGTTGTGTAACGCTGCTGTGTGGAAGCTACCTGGTCTGTCGCTCCACACGAATCTTCAGGTCTTCTCGGCCACAGTCATTCCCTCCCTTCTCTGCGCTTGCGAAACGTGGACCCCCATAATGGAACATCTTCGCCGGTTAAAAACATTTTGGCTGGCCTGCCTACGATCCATCCTGGGTTTAACCAGGCTGGATTGTGTGAGGAGCTCACAAATCTTTGAAAGATCTGGACAAAGTCCCATCGGTGTGCTCCTCCGGCAGGCAAGGCTGCGTTGGCTGGGTCATGAAGCCCGCATGCCCAGTCGCCGCATGCCCAAACAGCTTTTGTTCGGCCGAATCAAGGGGGCTCGGCGGGCGCGGCACGGGCTAGAGAAGAGATGGAGTGATGTGGTACAGGAGGACGTGGAGCTGAGTGGACTTGCCGATGACTGGTACCAGCGGTGTCAAGATCGGCCTCTGTGGAGAAGGCTCGTGAAGGACGCTACTGGGCAGTTGGAGGCAGTCGCCCTCCAACAACAACGGAGGGCAGAGGAGCGACGCTCACAACAACGAGCGGAGCGCCGGGTGGTTAAAGCACAGCAAGTTGGCACAGTAGGGGGCACAGGTGGTGCATCAGCCAGCCATCTCATTCATCTCAGTCAGTCGACCTGTGGCACCTGGGTTTGCCCCGTGACCTCCTGCCAGCAGGCGTTCGACACTTCACGTGGCCTCAAGGTGCACATAGCCTGGCACAAGCGTCGTGGTGACATCACCGCCACTTAGTGGCGAATGGCAGTTGTTGTTGATGGTGGTTGTGGTGGTGGTGGGGGTGATGGTGAGCATCGTGGTAGATAAAGCAGCAGCGTTTTGTACCACCACCCCCACCCCAACTCCCACCACCCCCACCACCACCGTCACAACCCCGACCATCACCATCACCACCCAAACCACCACCACCACCACCACCACACCCACCACCACCCCCACCCCCACCACCCTAACCACCCACACCCCCCCCCACCACGCCCACCACCCCCCCACCACCACCCCCACCACCACCACCTCCACACCCACGACCCACCCCACCACCACCATCACCACCCCAACCACCCACACCACCACCCCCACCACCACCACCACCCCCACCACCACCACTACCACCACCCCCACCACCACCACCACCAACAACCCACCACCACCCCAACCATCACCACCACCCCCACGACCACCATCACCACCCAAACCACCACCAACCCGATCACCACCTCCACCACCACCCCCACCACCACACCCACCACCCCCACCACCACCCCCACCACCACCACAACCCCCACCACCCCCACCACCCCTACCACCACCCCCACCACCC
>JAAXLI020003758.1:0-10299 GCA_014621495.2 Entosphenus tridentatus | reverse complement strand
AATTATTTTATTATGTTTTATTTTTATTATTTTATTATTTCCATTCTACGTGACTTTACCGAAAGAACCAAGAAGATGAATCCTTGCAGTCACGAAAGCTTTAAATCGAAAGCATCACTTCCTGTTGACCGGGGCTTGGGTCATTATTGGCTGAGGTCGCGTATAAATTGAGGCTGGAGAAACCGGAAGTGGTTGCAGAAGAGGTGTGGGAGTTCCCACGCTTTACTTAACAGGTCGACGGACTGTTGTACGTCTACCGATTCGTGATGCTGGGTGGACAGAGGCGGAGAGATTCAGAAAAAATGTACCCGTAAAAACAAAGTGTGTCACTCTAAATCCTTTATATGCGTGGCGGCTAGAGTCCTCTCGTCCTCTGGCTTGAGATGGCTGCCACCTATGGGTCAGATGATTGCAGCGCAAGCATTAAGCAATTGGTAATTAAATATAATATTTTTGTCCTAAAAAGTGTAACATTTTGGAAATACATTTTCACGAACATTAATTGTCACGCACAACGAGTTTGTGTGGAAAATGTCAGCTCGATTGGATCACGGGAAGTGGGTTAAAAAACGACCGAAAGATTTGCACGGTCGTAAGCAAGCAAGCAAGTGAAGTTAATATAAAGGATTAAAAAATTGGCCCCAATTGTTGCAACTGCCACGCCGGGGGATGAAATCAAACCTGCCTTGGATTGCAATAACATATTCTCGTTTGCGTTGTACCGTATATGTTGTGACCTACGTACGACATTAAGATTATATATGCATAACTTCACTAAATGGCATATCCGATTAAGTACAGTAATGCCCCTGATTTACGTCTCCCCTTTTTAAGTCGTTTCCGAAATACATCATCACTTTTGATTTAAAGCTTTCGTGACTGCAGGGATTCATATTCTTGGTTCTTTCGGTAAAGTTGCGTAGAAGGGAAATAATAAAATAATAAAAATTGTAAACAATTATCACGACGTTTTGACTGCAACACAAGCAATCATCATCAGGTGTGAAATTTTCTTGCTGTGGATTTCACACCTGATGATGATTGCTTGTGTTGCAGTCGAAACGTCGTGAGAATTTAATTTTCCACATATTTTATTATTAAATTATTTCCCTTCTACGTGAATTTACCGAAAGAACCAAGAATATACATCATCACTTCATTATTAATACCACTACCTGATTTGCGCCGCATCGACCCCACATTTACATCACTGGCCTTGATTTACATTGTTTAGGTATTTGTCGTCACACCTCTCAGGAACGTAACTGATACAGATGGGATATCTGATCATTTAAGTAATCGGTTTCTGTGTCATGGTGTGCCTGTATGTATGTTGAACTTATTTTCGCGCAGTATGTAGGCAACCGTGCTCATCGGAGTAGCAGGGGAAGGACAACAAATTAAACACAAAAAGTAATTCTAGTTTTCAATTTGGATGATTTGAAAGTGCTTAGCTCCAGTGGATTTCTAATATCGGAAGGAACAGCGTTCCAGACGGCTGCGGAAGCGCACCCGAAAGCGCGTGATGCAGTGACTGCCTTTGTTCGATGGCTGAGCGAGAATGACCGTGATTTCGTTGATAGTTTATTCCTCGTGCGTCCCATCAAAATTTCTCCATAGCGACTTCAGGAGCCGCTGCCCTCCGCCTCGAGCGCGACGCCACACGAGGCCCCGAGCAGGCAGGGTCAACGCGGCCCCATCTCCAATCTCGGCGGTGAGCAGAAGCACCCTCTTCGTGTGTCTTGAGACTCAGCAAGGCGTCTGGTTAACCGACTCGGAAAGACAACCGCAAGCCGGGCAGACTCACAGCCATCGTTACATTCGCAAAGCGCACAAACAGATCGTTCTATCGAGATCATTCTGAAAGTAACGGTAGTTTTATAAGACGTGCCTTATTCGTGGAGTAAGACAAAGATTCCCCCATTTAACTTTTTGTGCAAGTGCTGTTAGCGATTGGCACCTATGCAGGCCGGCACGGCACATGAAGGGGGTGGGTGGCCAACACCACGCCTGACCTCTGTCTCCCCAGTGGCGATGTTTACACACCACACCGGATACTTATTTGAGGCCGAGTCAACCTGGAGGAGGCCCAGGACCTGTTCAGATAAATCGTCATTGGTGTTGTTGGTCGTGAGTAGGAATCAAACTCAATTCGCCGGGTTCGAAGCACAGTGCTCTTACCACTGTGCCACCGCTCCTGACAAACGGTGGTGTGGCGCGCGTCCCAGCGGTGATGGTGCTCGGTCAACTTGCGCGAAACAACTCATGCGAACTAACTTGCGTGAACTCCACACACCCACACCACAGGCCTCGTGACCCGGGTCCCAGATGAACCAGAGGTCGCAAAGGTCAGACTCCAAAGCGTCCCGATCCGTGAACTCCAAAGCTCCGACGACAGCGAGCTGGACTCCTGGACAAGTAAGCACGATGCGATGAGGAGGGCTACGACGATGACGAGCAGGAGGAGGAGGAGGAAGAGGATGAGGACGAGACGATACGGGCAGGGCGAAGGCACGGAGCAGCGAGGGACGGGACGAGGCCTGGTGAGGACCCACGCGGAGGAGATCCCGATGATCGACGCCTTCTTTGATCAGCCCCTACCGGCGCTCACGTAGGGGTCGATTAGTGCATGCGGTGGCAAGATGTTACCTACCTCGCCTGGTATACAGGAGGTCGTGGGTACGATCCTGACCCCGGCAATGCCTGTTGTATATTTGGAGTTTGCAAGTGATTCTCCCCGTTGTCGCGTGGATTTTTCTCCGGGTCCTCCGGTTTTTTACCTCAACATTTAGCATCAACCGTGCGTTTCGAGTATTTGGCTGCTATAAATTTCCACGTGACGATAAGCCACTTTGTAAGAGCTATCATTTGTGATGGCCAGATGGCTTCTGAAAAACAGCTAAAATATAGCTCAGTGGGCCTTACCTGGTAAAAGAAAAATAGTTAGCTTTTTATAGTAATAGGTTTTTACCCTTTCAACTGGTACAAAAACTGACACCTTTATACAAGGGATCATGTTTGCAATAACCACAACACAAGCAGTCAAAATGCAAACAAAAAGAAACAACTCTGATAATGATATGCACTGTCCTTGAAGTTGATTGGTCCACACCCGAGACAGCTTTTCTTAGAGCCTAGTCTCCATTGGTGTTGGACCAGATGACGCCAAAAGGCGTGTTTCTTTTTGTTTGCATTTTGACTGCTTGTGTTGTGGTTATTGCAAACATGATCCCTTGTATAAAGGTGTCAGTTTTTGTACCAGTTGAAGGGGTAAAAACCTATTACTATATTTTGCCACTGGTAAAGGAGATGTCTCATAGTTCGCTTTTTACTTTAGTAATCTCAGCTCGCCGTGCAGCGCGATGCGTGGACCTCCGTGCCGTGTCGCACGGCCTGGTCGTAGTATCAACTCTCCGTGTATTTTCCCTTCAGTGCTCATGAATGAACAATTATCAATTGCCTTCATGCGCACCGGATATGTTGATTAAAGCGCGAGGAACAAAAACACACAACTGGCAATGACCCGTGTCGTGAAATGATATCGCGTCATCACAGGATTTGTGTTCGTGTACTTCTAAATGTAAATTGTACTCAAACGTGAAGAAGAAAACGCGCACATCGCTTGGAATGTTCACCACAATGGGAATAATAAAATGACACACTTACCTGCGCGCGTAACATTCCCTTCGAAAAAAATATATCAAGAGTTTCGGTAAAGTCACGTGGGTATAAAATAAAATAAATCACGACGTTTCGGGCGCAACACAAGCGTCCGTCATCAGGTGGGAAAGCATGGCCTGCTGCTGATGCAGACTGTTTTAACAGTCTGCATCAGCAGCAGGCCATGCTTTTTCTACGTGACTTTACCGAAAGAACCAAAGAGTATGGATTCCTGCAGTCACGAAAGCTTCAAATCAAGATCTATCAAGAGGTCGACCAACGCCTGCACCACTGCGGGACCTGGGCTCGAATCTGGGTTTTAGCTGCTGCCCGTGATTGAACCGGGTACTCAAGTGACAGTGAGTTGGTGGTCTCAGCCGGGTCACCCATCACAGTTGGGCAGCTGAATGCCGGATTGGTAGCCAGGATCAAAGCTACCCACTCCTTCAAGTGAATAGTCGCTCGACCAGAGTTCTTCACTCATTTGCAAAGGGGGGGGGCCCAATTTCACCGATCATCATTGTCAGGGTCGCCACACATTTGAAACCATTGGGGTTTGACAGCATTACGATGATCATGGGGCTGTTGTCACTGTTTCTGTATTGTCGGTGGGGGCCGCCAGTGGCCCGCGTGCCTTGCAATGAAGAACACTGCGTTCGACGGACGTGAGCAAGTCACTAGATGGCGCTACACAGAGCTTCCAAAGCCCCGTCAATTAATGTCACCAGGCATGTTACGAAGTATCACATGGAGTGCTGTAGGCCGATTCAGAATGCTTTATACAACTCTGGAATCGCTCCTACATCTGCATCATGTCCTCATCCCACGCGGCCGCTAGATCCGGAGACAAAATCACGAAGGACGTTGACAAAATTCCCAGGATCTCAGCGGTGCCAGTTCAGTGTCTCTGACCTCTGACCTCTGAGCCACCCGGCCACCTGCGGCATTCCCTTTACTCAAGGAACGCACCTGAGACTGGGAAAACCCGGAGCGGAGTTTGCAAACTATGGAACCCGGAGCTACAAACCACGACCACTTGTGTAGATGTGCCGGTGCGTGCGACGGCAAACCATGAATGAGTGAGTGTGTCTGTTTGTGAGAGTGTGTGTCTCAGTGTGAGGATGAGTGTGCGAGGCGTCTGATTGTGAGTGTGTGTGTGAGTGCGTTTGAGGGAGCGGCGGTGTAGTGATTAGCGCGCTACGCTATGAACCCTGCGACCCAGGTTCGATTCCCGCTCACGGCCAACACCAGTGACGATTATCTGAACCGGTCCTGGGCCTCCCCTAGGTCGACTCAGCCTCAAATGAGTACCTGGTGCGGTGTGTAAACATCGCCACTGGGGAGACAAAGGCGGTCGGGCGTGGTGCTGGCCACCCACCCCCTCGTGTACCGTTCCGGCCTTCATAGGTGCTCGCTAACAGCACTTGCCCCTACAATCTGTTAAGGCTATAACGGGGGATCTTTGTCTTTGTGTGACTGGCTGCAGGACGAATAGGTTCAACACCAGCAATTGAACATTTCCACTTGGTACCCACCTGGTCACAACTTGACTGAGAAAAGCCACCACGTGACACAATTGCTGGGTCAATACACATGTATTATACACACACACACGCACATATATACATACGTACACACACACACACACAAATATGCTGTCCGGACATTCATATGTAAACGTACACGTGAAAGACCAAGAAGTGGGTTCGTCTGCGATGAAGCGCAGTCTGAAAATACGTCGGTCACGAGCGACATTCGCGAACATGCCCGGCTGCCTTCCATCGCTTCCCGTTAAAAGGCAGCGCGTTTTGGTCTGTTCCAACACAACGGACTCTTGAGGGCAAGTGCTGTTAGCGAGCAGCACCTATGAAGGCCGGCACGGCACACGAGGGGGTGGGTGGCTGGCACCACGCCCGGCCGCCGCAGCAGGTGCTCATTTCAGGCCAAGTCGACCTAGGGGAGGCCCAGGACCGGTTCAAATAAACGCCGCTGTTGGCGGTCGTGAGAGGGAATCAAACCCGGGTAGCCGGGTCCGTGGCACGGCGCGCTAACCACTGCACCGCCGTTCCTCAATTCGTACATACACACCGACATACACTCGGCAACTTATATACATACGCACGCGAAAAGAGACGACCAATCATCCCTCACGTATTTGTATAGTGCTGTTTGCGAGCACCTATTAAGGCCAGCACGGCACGCGACGGGGTGGCGGGCCAGTACCATGCACGCCTTTGTTTCCGCAGGGCCAACGTGAACCACACCGTACAATGCCATCGTTTTAGGCTGAGTCGACCTAGGGGAGACCTTGGATTTTTATCGCATACCTACGCACATACAGCAAAATACATACATGCCAATATTTCCCCTGTTAGCACAACAGCCTGTCGGGGAACTTGATGTTAGCGAGCACCTATTAAGGCTGGCGCGGCACACAAAAAGGTGGTGTGGCCAGCATCACGCCCCAACCACCTGTATCTCCCCAGTGCCGATGTTTAGCACACCGCAGCAGATGTTCATACTCTTAGGGTTTTCGGTAAAGTCACGTAGGTAAAAATAAATAAATAGATTATTAATAAATAATACAAATAATAATACAAATTAAATAATAAATCACGGCGTTTCGGAGGCAACACGAGCTTCCGTCTTCAGGTGAAACCGTCACAGCAAAATTGCTGTATCAATTAAAGAGGTGATTTATAATTTTACTTCTATTATTATTTCTATTATTTTTATTTTTTATTTTTACCTACGTGACTTTACCGAAAAAACCTAAGAGTATGAATTCTTGCAGTCACGAAAGCTTCAAATCTAGAAGTAGATATTCATTTGAGGCTGAATCAGCCATAGGGGAGATCTAGCACAGATTTCAAATACCGCTTGCCAAAACGATGCTAATTCGCCATTACATGTCCGGGAGTCGAACCCGGGTCGCTGGTATCGTAGGATGGGGTACGGACCGCCGACTCAATCAATTGTCACTCGTAGGCACGCACGCGCGTACGTGCATCGACCAGGAATGGGATCGAGGGAGATCAGAAGCGTGGATGTGAGAGCCCACGCACGGGTCCTTTGGCAGGACCATTGTTAGTTGGAAGGGTGCCCAGGGGGCTCTCGGCATCGAGCATCGTGAGCCGTGATCAATCCACTGCTGGGTGAAGCGTAAAGTGACAACAACAAAAAACCACCCAACAACACCCGCTTGCGGAAACTAAACACCGAGATTGCACGGGCCAAGCAAAATGCATACGAGGAGAGAATTCTAATGGCGTACGACTCGACGCATGGGTACCATGAGCGATCGCTGAGCCCGATTCATCGATGCGTCGGTTCGCGACGCGTGTTTGCACACACGCACGCAAGCGGCGTCCCGGGGAGACCGAACCGGCGGCTCAGCCTGTTTGGCCGCGTGGATTTGAATCGTGGGCTGCGTGTTAAAATCTCGTCTGTGAAGAAGCTCTGACACAAGTGAGAGTTTGATTCCAGAAGAGGGGCTCTGCATCCATCGCAATCACCACTCATTCACTCACTCATCCTCTCCCCCTGCCACCTTCCTTCCAGCTGAATCCTTCTTTTTTTCCTCCTGCTCCCCCTCCCGGCTTCGGCGCATCTTCACTGCCAAACTTAATCGGCGCAAACGAAGGAAAGCGTTCGTTCTACCACGCAGGTTTTCGCGCTCACGGCTGCATAGCTCTCCTGACGGAGCTCCCGGCACGTGGAGCGAAACGTCAGACATCGCACGACGCGCGTAACGGATAGCGAAAGAGACGCGTTCGTTCAAGTAAGGACATCTTTTGTTTTCTTCTTCCGTCTTGGCGTCGAAAGCCGAAGCTTTGAGGCTCGTGCGTGACCCTGTGCAGAGCATACAAAAAAATAAAATAAAATGTATTCTGAACCTTTCATTTATTATCGTCATCGTAATTAACTATTCAATAAGCGGCTACGCGGTGGCGCAATCATCGCGGTGGCAGGAAGTTGCTCAAAAATAAAATTAGCCACGCCGAGTCCAACGACTCAACATTTCGTATTTTTTTCCTCTCCAAAAGTTGTCGTAAGCCAATCGAACACTCTCGCCCACATATCTGCCGCATAACTGCCTTCGCCTGGCGAGCCAGTGGTACGCCTCCTCGATGCCCACTGGAAGGGAGTTGAGTCTCACAGCGTCTGCACGGTGATCCACCGACCCTCGCTGCGACCTCCACAGTGCCGGATTCCAGGCCGTCGCATGCGTAGTAGCCGCCACCACTGCCCAGTTGAGTTGTGTGTGCGCGTGCATACGCGTTGAAGATGAGCTTGGCCCGACGATGAGAGCCGCACGTGACAGAGCTGCCGACGAGCACAAACAGAAGCAGAGAATAATCCGAGCACGTTGCCTTGCCCACACTGTCGGGCTACAACTCACACACAGCTGACGCTCAGCACAGAGACGAGAAGCAGGGGCCAGGGGCGGGAGGCTGTGTGCGGGAAAGTTCAGGAGAGAGGGCCGGGAGGGAGTCTGGAACCATCTGCCCACGCGACATGTGACGGTGGTGGTGGTGGTGGCCGATTCTCACTGGGGCTCTTCAAGGAACACCTCGATTAGATTCTAGAATCGATCTGTTGCCAACGACCAAACGAGCCTGACCGACCGACCGAGTGGTCACCCACATTGTGATTCTAACCCTTCCGATGGTCTCACGACGTCTTCGTCATCAGGGGTTCCTACTCAGTGCACTGGCCGCCATTTTACTCGTATCGGCAGCCAATCACAAGGCGGTCGCGAACATCATGTGACTGGACAAGAGCCACGCCCCTTCCGGTCACCTAGCTCCGCTTGCCCAATCGAACGTGGGAAGCCAATGACATCACAACACGACTCGCAGACACCCACGCTAAAATAAGCCGTCCAGTTATCATTGAAGAATGGGGTTCGCCACCCGCCCTGATTATCCCAGGATGCTCCTCTCGTTGGAGACATCTTTAAGTCTTCCCGGCAAGACAATTAAAATACCCCGGTTTTTTTTTGTCAGCTGCGTAACAAAAACCATCATAATAACGATGATTTAAAAAGAAATACTGCAAACGCCCGAGACAAAGGCGTTCTTCGCATCCTCCTTCCCACGACACTTGCTGACGTTTTCGCACACTGCACAGGCGCGCAGGCGCGGGGACATGGCGGCCCTATCGAAGCGCCACGCCCGACCTGGCGGATCCCACGGAAAACGGCCATCTTGTCGTCTCGGCCACCTCCTCCCCCCATCCGAGCGAACGCCGCGGACCCTCTTTTCGCTCGGCAGATTTCGTTTTTCCTGTCGCGGTCACCGATGAAACGGGTTGGTGGGCGCCGGGGAGCAAGGCGGCCCGGGTTCTGGCGGGTACATTTTGCCCCCGATTTCGGCGTTGGCGGTCCCGGCGACGGGCGCGGCTGACGCCCACCGCTCCTCGAATGCCGGGCCGTGCGCCGGTGAGCGCTCGCTGTGCGCCGGCGACCGAGCGCCGCCGTTATGAGCCTGGTGCAACCGCGGCTGGAGCAGCGGCGACGGGGGCAGCGACCTGCCAAGCTGCGGCGACTCCGGTGCCTGTCCGTGCTGCAGCAGGTGGTGCTGCTGCTGCTGCTGCTGCAAGTGCTGCTGTTGACGCAGCTGCTGCTGCTGGTGCAGCTGTTGCTGCTGCTGGTGCTGCAGGTGAGTCAGAAGGTGATGCTGTTGCTGCTGCAGCTGCTGCTGAAGCTGCTGCTGCTGCAGCTGCTGCTGCAGCTGCTGCTGGTGCTGCAGGTGAGTAAGAAGGTGCTGCTGATGCTGCTGCTGAGCGAGATGGTGCGGCGAAAGCTGCTGCAGCTGCTGCAGCTGCTGCTGCTGGAGCAGCGACGCGGCCGCCGCCGCCGCCGCCGCTAGCGCTGCTGACGACGATGGCGACGACGACGCCGACGACGGCGCGGATGGCGTGGCGGGGCCAACGGCGTACACGGCTTGCGGCGAAAACAGGCTCGCGGCCATCTGCGCCGGCGTTAGATCCGATCCGTAAGCGCCAGCCGCCGGCACCGTGCCGTTATGAGCGAGCGCAGCTGCCGAGGCGTACGGGGAGCACGCCGGCGCCGCCACCCCGCCAAACGGATTGACCCCCGGCGGCGCCGGCTGAGCCTGCGCCGACACGGCCTTGGTGACCTCGTCGAGCCAGCGCTCGGCCTCGGACGCCGTGCGCCGGTGGCCGAGCGGCGGCGACGACGACGACGGCGCGTGGTGCGGCCGGGGCTGCCCCACAGCGGCGCCCTCGTGGGGCAGGGAGGCCGACGGCCCCCACGAGACGGCGCGCTGGTGGTGGTGGTCCAGGCTGTCGCGGGCGGTGCCGGGCAGCGGGTACGGCGGCCCGTCGCGGTGCGCTGTGGTGGGGGAGGGGGGGTGGGGGCGGACGGTTGGGGGGAGGTGGGGGGGGCGGGGAGTGGCACGCACGGGACAGCTGTTATTTGCCGGGGCGTGTACCGCGGTAAATCTATTCTGATCATGCCGACGCTGCTACTTATGCAAATTCTGCTGCTTCCGATGCTGCTACTGATTTTGCTGCTGCTGCTGCTGATGATCGTTACACCAAATATCCTGCCACTGTAGAATCATGATGAACATCTACAATCGCAATGCAACAATGAGCACAATAATTTTCCCC
>JAAXLI020003756.1:0-10304 GCA_014621495.2 Entosphenus tridentatus | reverse complement strand
AGTGTGGTGAGTGAGTGGGTGAGTGTTGTTGTAACCTGCAGTGTGGTTAGTGAGTGGATGTGTAGTTATCTGTGGTGTGGTGAGTGTGTGGGTGTGATGTTGATACCTGCAGTGTGGTGAGTGGGTGGGTTGTTGTGACCTGCAGTGTGGTAAGTGAGTGGGTGTGTTGTTGTGACCTGCAGTGTGGTGAGTGAGTGGGTGGGTTGTTGAGACCTGCAGTGTGGTGAGTGGGTGGGATGTTGTGATCTGCAGTGTTGTGAGTGAGTAGGTGTGTTGTTGTGACCTGCAGTGTGGTGGGTGGGTTGTTGTGACCTGCAGTGTGATGAGTGAGTGAATGTGTAGTTACCTGCGGTGTGGTGAGTGTGTGGATGTGATGTTGATACCTGCAGTGTGGTGAGTGAGTGGGTGTGTTGTTTAAACCTGCAGTGTGGTGAGTCGGTGGGTTGTTGTGACCTGCAGTGTGGTGAGTGGGTGTGTTGTTGTGGGGAGCGGTAGTGCCGTGGTTAGCGCTCTGCGCTACGAACCTAGCGACCCGGATTCGATTCCTGCTCTCGGCCAACACCAGTGACGATTATTTGAACCGGTTTTGGGCCTCCCCTAGGTTGACTCAGCCTCAAATGAGTACCTGGTGCGTTACGTAAACATTGCCACTAGTGTTGGTGACCTATCCCTCGTGTGCCGTGCCGGCCGTCATAGGTGCTCGCTAACAGCACTTGCCCCTACAGCATCTTAAGGTTATACGGGGAATCTCTGTCTTTGTGTTGTTGTGACCTACAAGCAGAGCCGAACCTATGTATGTTACGGCGATTCGGAGCGACTGCCCGGACCCCGCGCTTTGGGGCCCCCGCGCTTAGACGTCACGGTGTCGCAAGTAATACTTGCGGTTTAGTTTGAAGGCGTCGCGGGAGTATCGCACCAAATGGAGATGGCCCTGACAACGCGTGTCGGTGACTACAAAGGTCTGCTTTCGCGTTGCTGGCCTCACTCCAATTATCATGTCCTCAGGGTGGCACTGCAATTCTCATGTCCAAATAAATTACTACCAGCCGGCACGTCCTTTGAATATGACCGTCCATCCCTCCCTCCAGCTAACCGGCCAGCGAATACAACGTGTTTCTAACAGTGATTATAATTTACAGCAACGTGTCAATCCACTGCTGGATTAATGGGCTTCATTCACACTGCAGCATGCTTGTGGTAGGATGTTGAGCAACGCAGGAACTTGGCTCAACGCTGTGGGATGCGTGGAGACGTCATTGCACAGATGTGTCCATGTCGAAACCACCGCGCGCGTGTGTCCGCACACTTGGCCGCATGCCAGGCAGGAGCGGGAAGCCACGCGGAAATATGTTTTATCTCATACATTACAGTACTGTTATAGTGCTATATGATATGAAATAGGTCGTTATCTCCTTCAATGTAGCATGATCATCCGGGTGATCATCCATCCATTCATTCGGTAATCATAAGATGATCATAGATCACAAAATTATACAAATACAATATTGTTTTTTTTGGTGGGACGGACTTGGACGCAGACATAAACTGAATATATATTAAAGTAGCTTGTCACGGAAGGGCCAGAATTCCTGGATGCCGTGGGGCATCTCTGACTTTGTGTCCAGTCATCATTTGATACTGGTAGGAACCTCCTGGTTACACCAGCCCAGAGGGGATTATTGTGTCCGTCCGTCCGTCGTGCATCTAAAAATTGGAGGGGTGGGGCTGAGTGGAGAGGGGAGGGTGGGGAGGGGCTGGGTGGGGAGAGGCTGGGTGGGGAGGGTGGGGAGGGGCTGGGTGGGTGGGGAGGGTGGGGCTGGGTGGGAGGTGGGCTGGGTGGGGAGGGGTGGGGCTGGGTGGGGAGGGGCTGGTCACCCCGTGATGCCCTTATAAAACTCAACGTTTAACCTACTCACGCCGGCTTGTGCCCGCCCTTACAGTCGGCCATATTTTCGGAATACACCACGCCGCCGTTGACCCTGGCCATTGACCGAGCAACCCAACGTTCCTACCAGCTCCCTCCGCAGGAATGTGTTTATCATGGCGTGCAGCTCATCCATATCCTGGGTTGTGGCTTGTTGGGAATGGGCGGAGCAGGATGGGGTCAATGTGACGTAGTCAGCAATGTTGATCAGTGATAAGCTCCATGTCTGGTACCGATTCCGAATCCGTCAGGACACGCGATGTGCAAGCAACAGGGCGACCACCCACGAGAAATACTCTCCCCGCAGGCAAAATAAAAACTACTCCCGTCGAGCTCGATTGTTTTTGGCTGTGCGTGTTTGTATTCGGCCAGCGCCGGGACTCTGCTTTACAAATCCTTGAACCGTTTTAAGATCCCTTGTTGGGACGTCCCAGTGAAACTTGACCGTCTTGCACAGCAGCCCACACAGCGGGACATCCACCTCGCTCATGTTGGCAGGGATTTGGACAAGTTATCGTATGAAGTCGATAAAGCGCCACACACCTTTTGAGACTTTGGCGTGGGCATCTCTCGTACAATATTCACCTTATCGTCATCTACCATCAGTCGTGCACTAAGAATAATGTGACCCACGTACTTGACTGGACCAGACCTGACCTGGCACTTGTCGAAGTTAGCTTCAGGTTGTATTTGGTTGTTCTCTCCACCACCCAATTCGTGACCTTGTCAGGCTCTTTATTGTTACGCCCTGCTCTTAGGATGTCAACCATAATAGCTATGGCCCCTGGAAGGTCTTATAACAAGTTGTCTGTGGTTCTTTGGGTACAACTCTGGGACTGACTTTTTGCAAAATGTGAGTCGGAGCCATCTGTATCATCCCACTGGCGTGTTAAAGGTAGGTAGTTAGCAGGTTGGACTCATAGTCTTGGACGTGACATCAATTACTGAAAACACTTTGGCATCCGGCGGCAATGACGTCACCACTATCTGCACTTTGGGAATGGGGTAATACTTCCTTCTGATGACCCTATTTAAGTGTTTCGGGACAATGCAGATTCATACTTGGCTAATCTTTAACAATGTTGCCATGGGAGCTGACCCAATCAGTGGGATCTGTCACTTTTGAGGTGTGACCTTCTGCCTCCATCTCCATCATCTTGGCTACTATCTTTTTTATTCGGGCGTTTGGTTGTTGGCGCAGCCCATGGACAGCAGATGGCATTGTCATATCTATATAACACAGTAGTTGCATTCCTGAAGAATACCGCGTAATACAAAAATAGCATCATAATAACCATTGATTACATCGGAATTAAGGGGTAGTAGGTTTCGAAAACACCAAGACTGATATTTTTAATAATTTGTTATTTTGTTCATTTTCATGTGTTCATTTATAATGACTGTTTTAATTTGATAATATAAAAAAACATGCAAATGAGTGAACAGATGTATGTTACAGTGTTAGTCGCTAAGCAATAGAAAATGTAGCCTTGGAGGAGCATGAAGAGAGCAAACGATAAAAGGTGTGAAGTGACTCGGACTGGTTTCCCCTCAATCAGGATTTCCTCCCAACCAAATGTCTTTACCTCTCTCTCGCGGCGCATGAACCACAATAACCAGATATGTACATTCTGAGTCATCCTCAAGGCTGTCCTCTTCTGAGCTGTCGACGATTTGGCTGATGTCTATGTAGTGTCTTGAATAACAGATGAATAAACTCCTTTAAGGCACACACTGTTTGTGTCTTTCTTCCGACACGGTCCCTACATGCAGAGGGATATACGGTTCCCTCACCCGTAGCCTGAGAAGGTACAGCCTCCGTATCTGGCGGGACCTACACACGGGTCTGGCTGCTAGCTCAGGGAGGTACAGCCTCCGAACTGGCGGGAGCTACATGCAGTCTACCCACTACCCTAGCGTCCTCCGGCTGGGACCTAGGGGAGGCTAGCTTGACCCACCACTGGCTCGGTGGGTCCACTGACCTCTGGTCACGCAGAGCCTTAGCCCTTAGAAGGGCTGGAAGGCTGGGATCCAGGGTCCTATCTATCCAGGACCTATTCCCCCTTGACCGCTGGAACACTGAGCCTCAGCCCTTAGAAGAGCTAGAAGGCTTGGTCCAGGGTCCTATCTTCTACATCCCGGGCTTCGGTCTTCGTGTGAGGAGAACTCAGCCAGAGCTCTCAGCGCTCTGGCTTTTATACTGGTTCGTGGCTGGGCTCGTCCAATCCCACGCTACTTTGTGGACCCTTCTGATTGGTCCTTCCCAAGATGTCGTTTGGATCCTCTTTCCTCTTAGCTGACCCTTGGCCGTTTGTCTGGCGGGAATCTGTAAATGCGATCCGCTCTCACCTCCCTGACTCCGACCGTTTACCGAGGAAGGCAACGCCGTACCCTAGGTCCCTGAATAATGAGTAACTATCACCTCTACATCTGTGTCAACAGCATGCGTGGCTGTCCTGACTTCCTGCCAACAAACGCAGGCAAAATGCCCTGGCTTGTAGCAGTAATTGCAGAGGTAATCCTTGGCTGGACACTTGTCCAGCGAGGCTCATGGCGTTTTCCCATGTACAGTAGATGACGTAGCATACGACGTAATGGCATGCGGCTTGTCTTGACTTCTACCATCCCGCCGTAGCACGTTGATACTCGCATCCTCCAAATGTTGGCATTTGCTGAAAACCTTGTCTATCGTGAAGAGGATGCCTCCTCAAGGCATTTCTCTCCGACTTGTGCATGTAGAGACCACATAATTGGGCCGTGAAGCATCCATTCTTCTAGATTACCAAATGCAGTCTTTCACGAGGAGCCGCAGTGATGTCACAAAATTGTCAACTCATTTGCCTTGTTCCTGCTTTGTGCAAATAGAGTTGAGCGTGGCTCTAATTTAATTCTTCTTTGGCACTCCATAAACGGTGTACTTTGTATACTCTTAGGTTTTTTCGGTAAAGTCACGTAGGTAAAAATAAATAAATAAATAAATAATATTATAGAAATAAAATAATAAATCACGACGTTTCGGAGGCAACACAAGTCTCCGTCATCAGGTGGGACCGTCACAGCTGAATTTATTGTATTAAGTGAGGAAAAAATCCAAGAGACAAGTCCTTAAATACAAGTTAAGGGGGGGAGGGGGGGCTTGTCTGAATGTGGGGCTAAAAGAGAAACAATGGTGCACATCGGCTCATGGTTGTGGCCGGTGTTAGCTGATAATAAGCATAAAAGTAAGCAATACTGGTAAACGCTGGGGATGTCAACACTCGGTAAAGTAGAATAGTACCTGTCAGATAAGATGGTACATATATGTGTAGTTAAATCTTTTTTACATGGTTAATGACATCTTTCCAATGATTACTCAGTTTGTACCCATCATCACGGTTGAAGTTATGTCTGTTTATATACCTGGATGGCTTCGTGCACAAACATCTGATGGTATCCAGAAGGTTTGCAGAGCACCTTGGTCTCAGAAAAGACAATCTAATGAGAACCCATAGCGTTGTAGCAATAATCGGCAACGGCGGAAGACTCAATTTTTCCGTGTTTCAGATCTGACTTGTGCTCGCGGACACGATCAGAGATATGACGTTTCGTTTCCCCAATATAACAATCACCACAGCTGCAACTCAGTTTATAGACTCTAGGGTATTGCAAGTCAGGAATGACATCCTTCACAGATAAAATTAGATCACGGATGTTATGTACTGTACTGAATCGGACTTGGATCTTATGTTTGTTTAGAATTTTGGAAATCTTTTTGGTCACGCCTGCTATGTACGGCAACGTGATAGTTTTGATCGGAGTTTCAAGTGGCTGTTTCTGTATGGTGGGAGAAACAGCTTGGTGGATGGTGCGGACAGGGCTAGGTGTACTTTTTGTTTTGTGTATGTGTAGTGACTGGGAATGTCACTGTGTGGTGCCGGGCCTGCGAGGCCACGGCGGGAGGTATACTGTTGTGTGTACACCCCGGACACGGGGTGTAGTACCAGCCCGAGTGGGGGCTTGGGTGAGCGCTGGTTAAGTGCGGTGGCACCACGCACAGCGTGCGGTGCGGGCTCCCGTTGAGAGAGCAAGAGAGTGTCAGCCAGCTAGGGTTACATTGGAGGCATGATACTCTGGCTGACCTGGAGGCACGTGACCAGATGATACTGGAGGGGGGCCACCGGTGGAGGGGGCCGATGGGTGGTCACGTGGGATGGAGAGAGCTCTCGAGAGCCTTCGGGCAAGGGCTAGAGATCGAGGTTGGCGGGGCAAGAGGCGGAGCCAGCTCCAGCCCGGCCCTATACCAGGTCCCTGTGGGGTGGGCTGGTAGGAACAAACAAATGAATGGCTATAATAAAATGAAATGGCAAAAAATGGGCGCCAATAAGTGGACGGAAACGTAGACGTAGTGGAACATAGGAAACAATAAAGTAGTAGTAACCGTTGTGGAAAAAATACTAGTATTGCAAAGTATGTACCTACGTGAGTGCTGCTTGGAGCAGACATAGTGAGTAGTAACAATCTGCACAATATGCAGATTGTTACTACCCCTGCTGCGGTAGCCCCGCCCAGCCCCGCGTAGCCCCGCCCAATACACCCCTAGCGGGGGAGAGATTCCCAGGCCTGGCTCTAGGCTGGAGACCCGCCGACGACGGAGAGGTAGGGAGTGTATTTTAATGTTAAAGCTTAAAATTTAAATGTTTCTATTTAAAAACATGAGGGAATGTAACATTGTTAAACATTAACTCCCTTTCACACACGCGGGGATACGATACGAAGGGAAAGTTAGAGGCCTAGTTCTAGGCTTTAGGCCTAGCTGTAGGCTTTAGGCCGCTGTGAGTTAATTTTTAATTTAAATGTTTTAATTATTTATGTAAAAGCTTAAAATTTAAATGTTTCTATTTAAAAACATGAGGGAATGTAACAGTGTTAAACATTAACTCCCTTTCACACACGCGGAGGTACGATACAAAGGGAGAGTTAGAGGCCTAGTTCTAGGCTTTAGGCCTAGCTGTAGGCTTTAGGCCGCTGTGAGTTAATTTGTAATTTAAATGTTTTAATTATTTATGTAAAAGCTTTCAATTTAAATGTTTCTATTTAAAAACATCAGGGAATGTAACATTGTTAAACATTAACTCCCTTTCACACACGCGGGGGTACGATACGAAGGGAGAGTGTGAGGCCTAGTTCTAGGCTTGAGGCCTAGTTCTAGGCTTTAGGCCTAGCTGTAGGCTTTAGGCCGCTGTGAGTTAATTTTTAATTTAAATGCTTTAATTATTTATGTAAAAGCTTGAAATTTATTTAAAAAATAAGGGAATGTAACATTGTTAAACATTAACTCCCTTGCACACACGTGGGGGTACGATACGAAGGGAGAGTTTGAGGCGTTGTTCGAGGCTTTAGGCCTAGCTGTAGGCTTTATGCTGCTGCGAGTTAATTTTTAATTTAAAACTTTTAATTAAAAGCTATCTGAGGGAATTATAAGGGAATGGTATACACTTGTTTCGACAGGAAAGCCGAAAGCGTCACTGAGTGTAAAGGTTTTTGTAGGGTCATGCCAAGTGTTTGCAGTAGGGGGCGATGTTGGTACACGGACGGACGGACGGACGGACGATATAATCTATTGTAGGCTGGTCCACTTCGTTCCTACCAGTATAAGGGGGTCCCTGAGAGGGCTCGGGTTCTTACTATTGGAAAGGCAGGAGATCCACATCCAGCTTGAAGAAGCCTCCAGCCACGCGGTCCAGGACCCAGCTCGTGGTCCGAACCGGGATTGCGGACCCATTGAGGGGGTTCGCCATAGCGTGGTTAGTTGGGTGGTTACCACCATAGAGTATGTTGTGTTAATAGTTTAATCAAAGTGTTGCTCCCTAAGACGTCTGCGACTCAGTTGGACCCACTACATATGTATGGTTGAGGTTACACGGGGTTGAGTTTTCGTACAATTGAGTTTACAAACCAATGACTTCATGTAAGAGTAACTTTACATACAATTGAGTGTGAAATTATATTTGAGCGATTCAATTAACGTGTAATTCAGTTTACGCACGATTGTTTAATTTTATCTACATAACTTCCTTTATAATTTACCACCATTACCGACTTCAGCTTAGGCTGAACATCTATGAAAGAGCTTCACAATGTATTTAGTTCTTCCAGCTTGCATCAAATGTCTCGGTCTATCACGGCACTCACTGTGGGCCAACATAGCACACCAGGACTTGAGCCATTATGGCACAAATAGTGGCTCTCATCGTCAACAAGGGACCAAACCCTCGTGGACGACTCTACGATCTGCCCGTCTGGGTATGAACTTCAGCGCTGTGGCTGGGCCCTGCTCAACAGGTCCAAAATAGCCAAAGCGTGTGTGCAGCAAGCCTTAGCAGATGGGGCTTACGCAACCAGAATTGTATCTGTGCTGCAAGAAAAACGGTAACCAAGCATAGCAGCGGTCTGAGTACACTACTGCATTTTACAAATTATGAAGTTGCTGCCTGGCTCGGTGCAAATAAAGAAGCAAAATAAAGTGTTGCCTTGACGACAAGTTTCCATGAAAGCACTTCTGATATTCAAACGAAATAAATATTTAGGAAATTCATGCAAGGATTTTCAGCGAGAGCACGCCTCCTCATCTTACTCCCTTGCGATGAGTATTTTGTTACTTAACGCAATTTGAATGTTCTGAAATTTCTGTTAAGACAGAAACATCCATTATCTATCCACTGCTGGATGAGAGACTCTACAAAGTCACTTTAACATGTAGGCTTTTGCGATCAATATTATCCATGTTTCTTCGGGTTAGATTGCATAAATGTGTGTCGCTAAACCCGCCACCACCTCACACAGCCAATTAAGGGTTGTCACGTAAACAAAACATGCTAATTCGTTACTAGTTCAGCACACCGGTGTGTTGGAGTAAACCCACAACATTTACAATTGGAGTTAAAAGTTTTAAAATAAATTTTCAATTATTTTGAGAACAGTAAATTGCCAAAACAAATGTTAGTTTCAGTGAGGCAAAACCTTAAGAGTACAGAAAATGAAAATATACAAATTCTTGCTGCTGATGAAGTCCGATCAACTGTGATGTCTAGTGGGGATTATAATAAAATCAGATGTTTTTTAAAGGTACCTACCATGAAATGTTTACAAGACCCAACCAATGCGTTGGAATGTAAGACTACTGAAATAATTGAGCATTAATTAATGATTTAAAGCTTTCGTGACTGCAGGAATTCATCTTCTTGGTTCTTTCGGTAGTCACGTAGAAGGGAAGTAATAAAATAATATAAATAATAAAACATAATAAAATTATATAATAAAATAATAATATAATAATATCATATAATATAATTTTATTATGTTTTATTATTTCTATTATTTTATTACTTCCCTTCTACGTGACTTTACCGAAAGAACCAAGAACATTAATTAATGAACAAGGAAGAACAATACTTGATCAAACCAAGGGCATCAAAACCGCTAAGACTTTATGGGTTGCCAAAGATTCACACACCTGGTGTCCCATTCAGAGTCATAGTAAGTACCAATAGGCTCTGCGACATATCAATTATTCACAATACATAATAAAACAAATACAACCCTAATGACAGTCTGGTACATTTTTATGTGAATTCCCTGTTCATGAGGGTTCCAGTGAACTAGTCAATTAAATTACTCGATACTCTGGTAACTAACATAGGTTTACCAAAATATATCCCATAATTAGCTGAGCATTGTCTAAACAACACCTATTCCTTGTGGAAAGGTGATTTCTATAAACAAAAGGAGCAGCAATGGGCTCTGCTTTGTCGTCTCCTGCTATTGCGAATCTGTACATGGAAAACTCTGAAGCAAAAGCATGGACACTAAAACCCTCTAGTTGATGTTTGTGTGTGGACGACACATGAATTGTCTGGTCACACGGTAAAGTGACACTGAATGAATTTCTAAATCATCCCAACTCGTAAAACCCGTCCATCCAGTGGATAAAACTATTTCTGGATATACTGCTTGGGCGTGACCGAAATGCAGTCACATAATCACCACACACATAAATCCTCTCTCAATATGCTCATACATAAGGCAAAAAAATGTCAGATGGTGAAAGTCTGAGGAGTGAGATTAAACATGTTAAAGCGCTGACATTAAACAGTTACTATAATGCACATATCAACAGGACACTACATGTCAAAACCAAATCAAATATAATAAATGTTGAAATTGATCAAAGTATTAAAACAATTAAAACACCATACATTGCAGAAGCTGATAAACTAGCGAGATTTTTGGAGAAACAAACCATCCGAGTGAGATTTGGCATGGTACATAACATACTAAAACTATCTTCTTGGTTTTTTCGGTAAAGTCACGTAGAAGGGAAGTAATAAAATAATAAAAATAA
>JAAXLI020003753.1:0-10305 GCA_014621495.2 Entosphenus tridentatus | reverse complement strand
CATCACCACCATCATCACCATCATCACCATCATTATCACCATCACCATCATCATCATCATCACCATCAGCATCATCATCAGCATCATCACCATCATCACCATCATCATTCACCATCATCGCCACCATCATCACCATCATCACCACCACCATCATCACCACCATCATCACCACCATCATCACCATCATCATCACCACCATCATCACCATCATCACCATCATCATCACCATTATCATCACCATCAGCATCATCATCACCATCATCATCATCACCATCATCACCATCATCATCACCATCATCATCATCAGCATCACCATCATCACCATCATCACCATCATCATCACAATCATCATCATCAACATCATCACCACCATCACCACCACCATCACCATCATCACCATCACTTCTCGTGGCGACGCGTCCTGCCCTAGCCCCATTTGAAGACTTTCCTTCACCGTATGGACGATGTCATCATCCACGCGTGTTTCCCCCTCCACGTCTCTCAATGTCAAATCCGAGCGCGCGTCTCTCCGCGCCTCTTTGCGCACTTTTCAATTTCTTTATTTCTGCTCAAATTTCGTTCGATCGCTCACGAACACGGCGTCTCTGAACCCTGCGCCAGAGCCGGTGTGGCACCCACAGACGCGGACCAACACGAGCCGAGTCCCACCGACAACCGAGGCTGCCGCTCCTGCCCCCGCGGACGGCACCAGGCTGTTTACCTGCGTCGCCGCGCGAGTCGCGGACAAAAAAACAAAAAAACAAAAAAAATCTTGACCGAAATACGAGGCGGACCCAGCTCGCTCCAGCCAATGTCAGCTCAGGACACATTTTTTTGCGTTTTATTTTTAATCGACCCGAGACAACTCGAATGCAGCAGCATCCGGTTTCGTCCAGGATTTGTCTGCCTCGAGCGTTCGGCCCACCACGAGCGAGGCAGGAAGCGTGAGCCCCACGCGGCGACGCGGGGAGCGGTGGGCGCAGTGGTTGGCGCGGCTGCGCTCACGAACCTTACAGGTCAACAGCAGTGACGACTATCCGAACCGGTACCTGGGCCTCCCCTAGGTCGACTCGGCATCAAATGAGTACCTGGTGCGGTGTGTAAAACATCGCCACTGGGGGAGACAAAGGAGACCGGGCGTGGTGCTGGCCACCAACCCCCCTCGTGTGCCGTGCCGGACTTAATAGGTGCTCGCTAACAGCACTTTCCCCAACAGTCTGTTAAGGCTATACGAGGGGGGGGATCTGTGTCTTTGCCTTGCAGCAACAACACAGGTGATACATTGTTCTGTTCAGCCGCTTTGTGAGGCCACGCAACAGCCATGCGGGTTGAAAGTTGATGGCACTGCGGTGGTGCTGCACGGCTCCTCCGACTCCTTTCTGGATCCACACCGTGCGTTTGTGCGGTGCGATGTCCGACGTTTATTTCCCACGTTCTGGTAGCTTCTTCGGGAACTTCACTGGAACTGAAGTAGCTCACAGCACCCGGAGCGAAACGTCGGACATCGCACCGGTACGACCCGCGAACGCATCAGAAAGTCGTTCTCCCGAGAGCGGCTCCCGTCGTCTGGGAAACGTTTGGCCCCATTTTTATTTATTTCATTTTTATTTATTTCACCTTTATTTTACCAGGTACAATTTTTTTTTAAACACCTTAAGGTTAGTTTAACACGTAGCAGGCTTTGGCGACCAATATTATTCATAATCAACGTTTTTGGGTTTAGATCGCGTTATTTATAAATGTGTCGTAACCCTCCACCACCCGACACGGCCAATCAGTAAAAAAGTGTCACGTTGACAAAAGACAAATAGTTCACTGCTTTAGCCCACCGGTGTGTTGAAGCGTGAAACCACAACGTTTACAATTCTTGAGTAGCACTGCGACGTTTCGCTGGTAATTGCATCCAGCATCATCGGGCAATTCGACAGAATGTTGAGGCTCTGCTGTGTCTCCCGTTCTTAAATAGAGCAGCAGCAGCAGCAGGGTGACGTCATCATTAACTCATCAACTCACCATTCTGTCGAATTGCCCGATGATGCTGGATGCAATTACCAGCGAAACGTCGCAGTGCTACTCAAGAATTGTAAACGTTGTGGTTTCACGCTTCAACACACCGGTGGGCTAAAGCAGTGAACTATTTGTCTTTTGTCAACGTGACACTTTTTTACTGATTGGCCGTGTCGAGTGGTGGAGGGTTACGACACATTTATAAATAACGCGATCTAAACCCAAAAACGTTGATTATGGACTTTAAGGTTAAAGCATATTTTTGCGAGGGGGGACCTGACATCGGTCTAGGACGTGTGTGTGGGTGGGGGGGAATCTTCCCTTCAAGGATCTAAGAAAGTTTGGCCGAACGCCTCCAGTAAAAGTTTAAGGGCGTTGTACTCAAGGCGCGGTTTGCGTTGCCACTGACGCTGCCGAGCTTGGCACGTTGAGTGTTGACGTGCGACCTTTGCCGGCGAACTCCGCTCATCCTCGTTGAGCCGCGGTGGCTTTTGGGCTCAGCCGTCGAGCAAAGACGCCTGTCACCGCATCGCAGCGCGGCGCTTTCAGATGCGCTTCTGCGGCCGTCCGGAACGCTCTTCCCTTGCGATATTAGGATGTCACTGTGATGCTGTGGCACTTTAAAACCATCGTCCAGATTGAAAACTCATCAGTTTTGAATTTTTTTTTTAGTTTGTTGTCCTTCCGCCCAAACATCCGATAAGCACGGTTGGCTACGTACGGCGCGAAAGAAGTTGAACGTACGTACGCGCATAGCACGGTTGGCTAAGTACGGTGTGAAAGAACGTTAACATACATAGCACGGTTAGCTACGTACGGCGCGAAAGAAGTTGAACGTACGTACGCGCATAGCACGGTTGGAAACGTAATGTGCGAAATAACTTCAACGTACACATCCAAACATAGCACGGTTGGTTGCGTACGGTGCTAAAGAAGTTCAACACGCGCACACGCATAACACGGCTGGCTACGTACGGTGCTAAAGAAGTTCAACACGCGCACACACACACAGCACGGCTGGCTACGTACGGCGCTAAAGAAGTTCAACACGTATATGCGTGACGACGGCGGCGGCGGTGGTTTGCAACCTGTTTGTTCACCCGTGAGCGCTTTCACGTCGCCGACTCGATGCGATCGGCGGCCACCGGACGACGTCGACGTCACGGCCTCCGCGCCGACGTCATAAGCACGAGGCACGTGGCGGGCTCGGGGCTCGGCACGCGCGCGCACGCACGCGCACGCACGTACGTACGCACGCGCACGCACGAACGCGCACGCACGCGCGTTCCGTACGGACCCCCCGCCCCCATCGCCCCGCAGCGCATTCGTCAATATGCCACGCATGGACTTGAAAGAGGAGACAAATATTTTTTTTATCATAGGCGACGTTTCGCGCGATGGGCCTTCCTTAAGAGCACGTGGATACAAAAAAAACGCACGCATTGACGACCGTGTGAGATTTAAAAACAAAAAATAGTTTCGTTGCTTTTTTTCAGTGATTTGTTTACCTGTCCTGTACTTCGCACTCGAATCGTGTTTTCGTTCTGTTTGTTGTTGTCACGCGCTGGACATCCGTGAAAAAACTGCTTAATAGCTCATCGAATTCCTCCGATAGAAATCATTATTCTGATTTTGAGTTTGTTGTTGTTGTTGTTTTCTGTGCTTGTGTGTACCACTGCCAACGAAAGCAGCAGCAGCAGCAGCATTGCCAAATATCTAGTACAATAATTAGTACAATAGGATACGTTTTACACAGTGGCCACACATTATGTGTGCTGATCTTTAAAGGTGCATTAAAAAATTGTTGATACTCCTACTGATACTCCTGCTGTTACGGAGTGACTCATGCTGCCAGCTATGGCTGCAAAGTTTGGTCGTACATGTTGTATATATCGATTATTGTTAAATTAGAATCACAGTTCCTATGATCACTGTTACATTGTTTTTATAACTTTATTTTGGTGATTTCGAAAACTTTTGGTTTCGCCATATTTGTTTGTTGTAGTACAGAGTTAGACTGATAAACTTTCATCTAAATTGTCTTATGGTTGTTATTGTTTGACTCGCATTGGCGATAGCCTCGATTGATAAAAAAAAACACACAAATACAACTGGCGTGAACACCAAATGAATATCCTCGCGGATGAATGAATGAATGAATGGCGACCCCTCTCAATTGCAAACTCGGTGCGCTTCTCGCTCGCGAACCCCCGAGAGGGGGCAGAGGGGTAGGAGGGGCGCTCCTCCCTCACATCGCGGGGTTCTTCCTCGGCGCGTCGCATTCCGCGATATCGCGCTCCATTGTGCGGCAGAGGTCGCAAACGGGTTTTGATTCCTTACCCGTACCCGGCCGCACCAGGGTCGCAAACGGGTACCCGTACCCGGCCGGGTACGATACCCGTACCCTACCCGAAATGAGTGACAAACGGTGACTCACCGGTGACTCACGGCCTACCCGTACCCGGCCGCACCAGGGTCGCAAACGGGTACCCGTACCCGGCCGGGTACGGGTAGCCGGGTATCGGGTAGGGTACGGGTATCGGGTACCCGGTTGCGACCTCTGTTGTGCGGCGCTTACGGGAATTTTGTTGTTGTTGTTGTTGTTGTCATTCCGCTTTGTTTGCCAGGATCGACGGTTTTGTTGGTGAGGGGCTGAGAGCGTTCGCGTAATGAGTGTGGAGGGGGGCCGGGGGTGCCATGCACCCACCCCCCCCTCCTCCTCCTTCCCCCGGTGGCCAAAGGTACGAGTTGGGGCCGCCCTTGACAACCACCATGAGATTTGTTTTCAACAACAACAACAACAACATCAACATTATTCTTTGGTTCTTTCGGTAAAGCCTCGTAGATAGAAGGCAATTCATTAAATAAATAATATTGACTTCAAGCTTTCGTGACCGCAGGAATTCATACTTTTTGGGTCTTTCGGTAAAGACACGGAGCCTCTAAAGGCAACCTGTTTATAAAGGTTTAGCAGCCCGTCTCTGAACCTTTATCAACAGTTTGCCTTTAGAGGCTAACCCTCCTTTTCCTGAAGACGACCGCTTGTGTTGCGATCAACACGTCGTGGTTTTTGTTTTTATTTTCATTTAAAAAAATATATATATTTGTATTGTTATTCACTTTATTTTTTACTAATTATTTTTCTATCTACGTGACTTTACCGAAAGAACTAAAGCATATAAATTCCTGCAGGTCACTAAAGCTTTAAGTCAAAACAACAACAACAGCGTCAAAGAACAACAACACTTATTCGACGAAGACGGAGCGCCCCTACAGCGTGAAATGTTCGAGACCGTGAAGGTATGGACGGTGTGATAAGGCGAGAGGAGCCGCACACGTACCCTAGCCTCGGTGCCACCGTGCGAGACAAGTCAAATCGTTGGGCCCCAACCTGACCAATTGCGGCACCCCCTGAACTGATCATTGTCGTCACTGCGCCACGGGCTGAGAGTGTTCAGGTCTATAGCGATCCCAACGATGTCGCCGCCCAAACTTTTTTTCACGAGCTGTGATTCAAGCTTGCTGGAGTGTTGTCAGTAAATCACTGAGTGCTGACCACCAGACTACCCAGCCACTCACTACTGACCACCAGACTACCCAGCCACTCACTACTGACCACACAGACTGCCCAGCCTCTCACTACTGACCACCAGACTACCCAGTCACTCACTACTGACCACACAGACTACCCAGTCACTCACTACTGACCACCAGACTACCCAGCCTCTCACTACTGACCACACAGACTGCCCAGCCTCTCACTACTGACCACACAGACTACCCAGCCTCTCACTATTGACCACACAGACTGCCCAGCCTCTCACTACTGACCACACAGACTACCCAGTCACTCACTACTGACCACTCAGACTACCCAGCCACTCACTACTGACCACACAGACTGCCCAGCCTCTCACTACTGACCACCAGACTCAACTAAAACTAAAACTATTTTTAGTATTTTATCAGGTAGTGCCCACTGATGTTCCATGGCTCTTTGTCAGAAGCGACGTGGCCACACAAATGATAGCTCAGCGCAGCGCCTTATCGTGTGGGCGTGGAGAGTTTTCGCCTCTGTAACTGAAGTGTGGTAAAGGAGCAGCCCCTGCAATAGCTCGCTCGCGCCACTGCCGGCATAAGATGCCTCCACTAAGAGGGTGCTTTACAGAGCCGGAGCGAGCTCTTAGAGATCACCTCTCGTTCGTTATTAGTGCAACCTCGTTATATATATTACGACATAAATAAGCAGAAAATACATCTCCTTTCCCGGGTCCGTCTTTCCATGTAACATAATTATAAAATCATTCTTTTGACACGGTCGACCAGACAGACGCACGAAACTTATGTGAGTGCATAATGGCAGCAGCATTGATTTCAAGACGAGCAAAACTCCGGGCAGGTATTGCCACACAAGTGTCTCATCAGCAGAGTCAGCTTCGCTGGAATCATCGGTGCTGGTGAAAAACTGCCGAGCTTACAGGCAAGTGGGGAGCAGTGGCACTGTGGTGGTGGTGGTGCCCATGCTGCAGTCTGAGGCTGGAGACGTGGGTTCGATTCTCAGCCAGAGCCAATATTCGGGACATCTGAACTCATACTGCCTCACTACCCTTTCACGCCTTTGCCAACCAACACTGACCCGCGTCCGGAAATCGAGTCGAACTACCTCCAAATCACTAACGCAACCTGGGGAAGCTTCCGTCCAGCAGTTGATTCACACGTAGATTAAAATTATTCGTTTGTTTTGTAATCAACAATCACTGAATTGTGCATTTGAGGTGTCGTGTGTTGTTATGCAAACTATAGACGCGCATCGTGAGGTCTGTGCTGTTGGTCAATGTTTACGAAACATGAGCATTTGTTCTTTTCGAAAGTTAAATATTCGCCTGAATCGTAAAATGTGTCCCAGAATTGTAATATTGCGCATACTTCTGAAAACAAAACCAAAAACAAAACATTAAACATTTATAAGATACTGAAATTCATATTTACAACACAACAATTGTTTGACTTCGTAGGACCTTCCTGAGAGAGCCATGAGGCCCAGTGAAACTTCCGCAGGTGAACTCTCGGAATAATAAGAACATAACAACAACAACAATTTAAAAGAATAAACTCTTGGTTCAGCAAATCCGTTCGACAGACGCCGAGGAAGGGGAAAAGGACAATCCTGGTGGTCACTGACCTTGCGGCGAAGGCATTGGGTGATCACTGCTGCAGCTCGACTAACCTACGACGTCGTAGTAAGCGAGGGGGCCCATGCACACCCCTCTGAGCAACTTTTATATCGTTGGGCTGAATGGGGGCAGTCATTAAAACGCATCTCTCGTCTCACGCTGCCCTCAATGTGCCCCCCCCCCCCTCTCTCTCCCTCTCTCTCTCTCTCCATCTCTCGTGGTGCCAGGGCATCTCAATTAAAAACCAGGAGGCAGTCTCTTCCTTCATTAAAACCGTCGACCCGCACACGCACCACTGCTTGCCTCTGTGTGTGTGTGTGTGTGGCTCTCAATGGGTGCACTGCACGCACGCACGCAGATATTAAAATAATGCCGCTCAGCCTGTGCGGGGTCCCGCTGTGGGCCAGTGCGAGAATTCGTGGTCACTTTTGTCCGTGCGTCCGCGCGGAGACAGGGCGCGCACAAACACGCGGGTGCGATAAACAGATGGTCGCGGTGACGCCGAACGGAGATGCAAGACGCTTGCGCGCACAGCCACGATTCGCAGGTGCTCGCGATGGCTTTTCTTTTTGGCAACGGCACTGCGCGTTCACAACGGCGTTGTCTGCGATTCTCAATCGTGGGGACAAACTAAGAATGCCACCGCGCGCGTTGTACGAAGCGCCGTACGCGCATTCGTTCGTGTGCAGTTTCGCAAGGGTTAGGGAGGGTGGGGGGGGGGCGATGGATCGCGACACCTGGAGGAGCATTCGAAGCGACCCATTGTTGGCTTTAGCGCCCAACTACTTCGCACGGCGTACACGGAGATAACGAAGATAACGAAGATGCCGCCGGGCAGATGGAGCTGATGAAATGGGCACGTGTGCGAGGTGCCGAGTGGATTGTGATGTTGTGATGGTGGTGTTGTGGTGGTGTGGTGGTGGTGGTGTTGTGGTGGTGGTGGTGGCAGCTCGCGGAGCCCTTCATCCGGCAGATGGTGACTGATATACCAGAGCAACGTTGAACAGAAATCTGACTGTCGTCTGATGATGCTAGTTGTAATCATTGGCGAAACGTCGTACTCCAATGGTAAATGTTGTGGATTTACTCTCCAACACCCAACACACACCGCCGCTGTGCTGCTGTACTCGCAACGAATCGGCATGTTCTGTTTACTTGACAAACCTTACCGATTGGCTGCGTCGGATGGTTGGCGGCTTTCACGACACACGTGTATATTTACGCGATCTAACCCAACAAGCAAACAAAAAACAACCTCCATCATGAACGTTGAACACGTAATTTCCTGAGCTCAAAATAACTACCGCGGTCAATGCATGGCACCGCGATCGACTCCCCCCCCCTCCCTGCCACGTGCGCGTGCCCATCGCGTCTGCGGTGCCCTCCTCACCCGTCCTGTGGTACTCCTCGGAGACGCTCAGCGGCCGCGACACGTCGCCGTTCCTAGGGAAGGCCACGCCGACCC
This sequence comes from Entosphenus tridentatus, assembly GCA_014621495.2. NCBI lineage: Eukaryota > Metazoa > Chordata > Hyperoartia > Petromyzontiformes > Petromyzontidae > Entosphenus > Entosphenus tridentatus. Next base: position 1,659 of record JAAXLI020003753.1, on the reverse strand, counting down.
CGACCCCGCCGCCGTCGTGGGCCTGCGCCAGCGGCGATGGCAGCGACGCGGGTTCCGCGTGACCCTCCGGCGACGGGGTCACGCTCGTCCTCACGGCGGCCGCCTCGTGCAGATGGAGCCGCTGGTGCGCCGGAGAGACGAGCGCCGCGGTCACGCCGTTCGCGTGCGCCTCGGGGGCGAGGGCCGGTGTCGAGGCGTCGGCGTCTCGGCTCGAAGTCCTTCGCCGACGCCGCCGTCGTCTGTGCTGGCCGCAGGGCACGTGCACCCCGATGTACACCGCGTGGTGACCTGGAAGACGGGCGAGGCAGCGTAAGCTTCGGCACCCCCCCCACCCCACTCGCCAATTCACCCACCCGTACCCCCGAGAATATTGAAGGGCCCACAGGTGTTGAGGTCACAAATACGGGGTGTATGAAATATCGGGTGGAATTGAAGTCCGAATCAGCTTTGCGAGCGAATTGACATTTGAAAACAAAACACACACGCGCGTGCGCGCGCACGATTAATTTCGGTCCAATCTCTCGATTTCCTGCATCTGTCTCCTCTCATCTTAGCACATCTCAACCGTTTACATTAATCACATTTCACCACGTCCATGTCACGTGACTGTATCTCTTCTGATGGGCAGGACCACACAGACACAGTGAGCTGATGGGTAGGACCACACAGACACCGTGACTTGATGGACCAGGACCGTATAGTCTGTGTCAGTGTTTCTCAGCCTTTTAAGGCACCGATGCTGAAGAGGCAGCACTATCTGAGACTTCAATAATGCCTCAGAATTAATCTCAAAACAAAGCAGATGTGTTCATCCATCATTAGCATTTAAATATTTAGCGTAATTATGGGGGGGGGGGGGTTGCGTGTGAAGATATTGCGTGATGCTGCCACAGAACGAGCGAAATGCCACCGGCATCACTGAAAGATTCCGACGGTAATTGACACGATTGCCCCCCCTCTCTCTCTCAAATCCGTGATGCCATTAGCGTAGACTTCAAGCGAGGTGCGTTAATCATCGAGTATTAACCAGGGCTTAACGAAATCAATAACAAAGTCGGTTATGTGTGTTGTTATTAACGGCGCTTAATGATCACTCTGTGTTAACCAGAAGGGTACATTTTATCGTGAAATATTTTTTGCCAGATGCCCCCAAAAAAAACCTCCGGGGGGGGTGGGGGATATATTTTCCGGAGCTCAGCCTCGGAGAGCTCCAACTGAAACGAATGCGCTGATCAGCTGAATCCGTCTCGTCACTCACTCCGTTCCACGGGACATTGAGCTCTGAGTGACCCACAGATGGAGAGTGCCGAGCGAAAGCGAGCGACACGGTGTGTTGCGTTGGTAAGGTTTGTCACGGAAGCAGAACTTGTCGATTCGTTACGAGTACAGCGCACCGGTGTGTTTTGGAGAGCAAATCCACAACATTTACTATCCGAGAACTAGTAACGAATTGGCCACGTTCTGTTTACGTGACAAAGCTGTGTCGGGTGGTGGCGGGTTTAACGACACATTTATAAAGTCACGTAGAATGGAAATAATAAAATAATAAAATAAAACATAATAAAATAATTCTCACGACGTTTCGGCCACAACGCAAGCAGCCGTCCTCAGGTGAAGACCAGGTCTGTCGGGGAGACAGCGTCTGACAGACCTGGTCTT
>JAAXLI020003752.1:0-10306 GCA_014621495.2 Entosphenus tridentatus | reverse complement strand
CTGTCCCATGTAGCGTCACATACTGTAGTAGTCGGTGACTAAGCCATACAGCACCAAGTATCAGTCAGTTACTTGCCCCTGTAGCAACAAGTGACAGTGAGTGACAGTGAACGAGTGATAGTGAGTGAGTGACAGTGAGTGACCGTGAGTGACAGTGAGCGAGTGGCAGTGAGTGAGTGACAGTGAGTGAGTGACAGTGAGTGACAATGAGTGAGTGACAGTGAGGGACAGTGAGTGACAGTGAGTGACAGTGAGTGACAGTGAGTGAGTGACAGTGAATGACAGTGAGTGAGTGACAGTGAGGGACAGTGAGTGAGTGACAGTGAGTGACAATGAGTGAGTGACAGTGAGGGACAGTGAGTGACAGTGAGTGAGTGACAGTGAGTGACAGTGAGTGAGTGACAGTGAGTGACAGTGAGTGAGTGACAGTGAGGGACAGTGAGTGAGTGACAGTGAGTGACAGCGAGTGACAGCGAGTGACAGTGAGTGAGTGACAGTGAGGGACAGTGAGTGACAGTGAGTGACAGTGAGTGACTGTAAGTGAGTATAAGTGAGTTAGTCAGTTACTCGCCCATGTAGCACTAAGTAATAGTTACTAGCCGATGTATCACCAGGTATTAGTCAATTACTAGCCCATGTTGCACTTAATATCTGTTACTAGCCCATGTAATATCACGTCTTTAGTCATTTACTCGCCAAAGTATAAATATTTGATCATCAAATAAAATATATTTTTGACGTTCTTTATTAAGGTCCACCATCCCGTATTCACCACGTGCATTGCGGCTCTTTAAATATTGAACTTTTTACTAAGTGACAAACTAATGGCTCTCCTTGTTATTTTGTTTGGTATAGTGTTCTTAGTTAAATGTGCACAGTAAATCCTTCAGTGTTACGAACATTATTGCGGAGGACTTGTGATATTCTGCAGTCGTTATGAATCCACTGCTGTATGAAAGCCTACGCCTGCCGTAATTTGAGATTGTTTGACCATACTAGACCATACGTTACCATGCTTGTTGGTGAAGGGGATGGGAGGCCAGGAGCGCTTCAGTTATCACCCATCGCTGATATTAGTCATGGCTGGGAATCGAACACAGGTTGGTGGGTCTATAGTGCTGTGCGCTAACCACTGTGCACCAGAAGTCTATTGTTTGATCCAAATTTTATGGAGATATGTTTCCAAAGAGTATGGATATGTTTCTATTTAACTGAAGGCTTCTACTGCTTTTGTTTTGCTCTTTCCTTTATCAGGAATCCAAAAACACGCTGAGGTTTGCCACTGCAACGCTTGAAAACCTGAGCATGGAGCCGGAGCTGAAGTCGTGCTTCCACCAGGAGCTGGCGGTGGACGTGCTGGCCTGCTACCTGGACGTGCCCGACGCTCCCTGCAAACTCTCAGCTCTACGAGCCCTGGCCTTTATTGCAACAGAGGGGGACCTGGACATCATCTGTAACGCACAGGGTGAGGAAGAGCATATGCTTAGAGCATTTAACATGATGTGTTTTACACTGTCATCGTGTTCGAGAAATGGATCTGGGAAAGCTGCTTTGTTTTACTGTGAGGTGTGATGTAATGATGGCTGAGAGCAGTGGGGCTGCAAGTGCTCGTCAGAGACATGAACTCGTAGTATTTGTCAACCGAGTAGTTACTGGAGTTGATGCTACTCAATATGTGCACTTGCAATCAATGGTACGTTGACATTAATTTATTAAAAGTGTAAATTCAGTCACTGTGGTTGCACCCTTGAGATGTAAATAACCTTTAAGTCTGTGCACGTGATTACTTGGGCCTTTTAAATGAAGAAGCCTGGGTAGGGGTGCTTTGGTTGAATAAGATACTGGCGTCAATATGAGCACTGCTTTGTTGCAAGTCCTCAGCAGTCAACCTGTGGATTGGCTCACCCCTACCACTGATGGGGAACTCTCTGCCCTGTACACATAAACTCGGATACTATTTCTGCTGTGCGATATAACACTGAATTAACAGTTTAGTTACACTGATACCCCACATCCAGATATTAATTAACTGGAATGTCTGCAATGACACGAACACGAGGCAGCTGGCAGAGCTCCTCCCCCGATACGGCAGTGCCACAGGCGTGGCGGCCGGTGCGCTCGACGTTTTGATGCCAACGCTGTTCAGGATGCGTTTCAAAAACGGTGCCGTGAAGCCGATGACTCCTTTTGGCCACGGTGGAGATGCCTGCCCTGGTTACACTTTCGCACGAACGCATAGGGAAGGATGGAGACTACAGTAGAGATTTCTTACGCTGCCATTTCCTTGATGCCTGTTATCCCTGTGGTACCTGGTCCATGAACGCTTCTGTCGGGTCGATTCCTCCCGTTGTGCACATTTATCTACGGATAAGAGGAATCCTGGCAGTGATCACAGATAAGAGGAGCCACACAGAAAATTCCCCCTGTCGAGGGCAAAAGGCGTATGCAGAAATGTAAGCTAATAACTCTCAATCTTGATTTGAAGCGTTCGTGACTGCAGGAATCCATACTCTTTGGTTCTCTCGGTAAAGTCACATAGGTAGAAAAAAATAATGGATCACGACGTTTCGATCGCAACACAAGCAATCGTCATCAGGTGAGACAACTACAGCAAGAACACTGCTGAAGCTCCCCGCTCAGACCTATATAACCTCTTGTCACGGCAGCTCTCTCGCCTACTTCAGCAGTTTTCTTACTGTAGTTGTCTCACCTGATGACGATTGCTTGTGTTGCGATCGAAACGTCGTGATCTATTATTTTTTCTACCTACGTGGCTTTACCGAGAGAACCAAATATACTAATAGCTCTTTTTACAGCAATGATATGGTCATCATGATCATCACTTTATCATCATTGGTTCAGATGACGGATGAATAATGGTGTTGCGAATGATGGTGAGGATTAATACTGATGACGATGCCGATGTTGGTGATGTTGATGATGATGGCCATGCGACTGCTACTGTGCGGTTTCCCGCCACGCGTGATGCAGACGACCACCATGGAGCTCATGTGCAGGAGTGGGATAGGTTGTTGCGTCGCAAAACTCCTAGAGATAGTGAGATGTAGGGAGGTTTTTATCCAGCAGTGGATAGACAATGGGTTTTGCTGATGTGTAAATGTTATGGTGATGATAATTGTAACGGTGGTGATGGTGGCGATGATGATTATGGTTTTAGTGCTGCCACTGTCTCGTCACTGCAGGCACAAGGTACAAAACTCACACTGCACCTCTTCCGCATCCCTCTATCCATTCATGTTTGGGTTCGAGGAGTTGTGCAAGAAATTACCGAGTGGCCTAGGAGCGGTCCTCATAAGCGTTGCTTTCCAACTATTATCACCAGGTATCTCACACATAAGTGGCAGAATATCCCCCTATTCGTTTTTATCAGCAGTGATGACACGTGTATGCATAGTCATTTTTTTGGATCAATGGGAACAGTTCCTTTCCGATATCAACATGGCCATTTCCATGAATGAATGTCTAAAAGTATGAATCAGTTCAATTTAATGTTATTGATTAAAAATAAGAGGCATTACTTTTGGGAAATCCTACAAGCTTATGGCTGCTCGGAGAAAGGGCTATGGAAGGTGGTGGCCGCTATGGCATTTCACGTACTATAGGCTGACTGCTTGAGAACTCATGGGGCTTGTGTGCCACTACAAGTAGAGACACAGGGGAGGTTTGCGGTGAGAACCAGTTTTTAACAGGGGTCTCTTGTATCTTGCCACCCACTTGTTTCAGTGGTGTGCGCGACTGTTCAATAAAACCTTGCCAGCGTAGAGACAATACAACAGCCGCTTTAAACTGGGAGACGTGGAGTGTGCAGACGGTTCAGGAGCTTGGCTGGGACAGTGCAGCTCAGGGCAGCTCTGGGCAGTGTTGGGCGCAGAGACTGACACTGGGCTCTCAACGTGAGCTTCCCTTCCTGACAGCAGTCCCGTGCTCCTAACACAGGTGCAGCATGAAGTGAAAGTGTGGAGGTAGAAGAGGAGTTTGTGTCTTTAGGCAGGAATGTGCATAGTACAGGAAGTTGAGAGAATTAATTAAGAAATGCATTGGGTTAGCAGGGGGAGATTTTGACAGACCACACAAACCACTTTTGAAGACTAGAGAGGTCAACATTAGTATTAAGAGACAGATGTTTAAGATATGTGTTACGTTTGTGTTGTGTTGTGGATGCAATCAGGAAGAGAAGGTGGTGATGGGTGGGACACGTGTGCGGGATGTAGGAGGGCAGGTTACAGGGGTCGGCGAGCAATGGGATGCCCTCAAGCCAGATGACGATCATTCACGTGGTTGTGTAGAAGATAAATAACAATGTAATTAAGCAGACAATATGCCTCCTCTCCACTTAAAACAACATATTTCTTACAAAATGTATATATGTTTGTTAGATTTTCCACAATTATGCAAATTATTATTTCAATTATATTTTATATCGTTTTTCATCAAACTGGGACCTCATTTTGTAAAGGGAGGTCCTTTCCTGCAAAATCAGCAGTTCACCAGCATTGCTTCAAGCAAGCCTGACTGCTGAAGAGACGCTGCATGTTGAAACCAGTCCAGAATTTGCCGTCTTGAAATTATGCACTCCCAGAAGGCCGTGCGGCTGATGGGTTGTGTAAGAATTAGATTCAATTTGTATGTGGAGAGAAGGATCTGTAAAGGAGACAGTGTCTGCTTATTGATTTTCCCGAAATCCGGATGGTGGCATACTTAAACATAGGGGCTTGTATGTTGGGTGTTGGATTTGCTAGGAAGCAAGCGGTGGTGAGGTGTGTCAGCAGCATTGGCTATAGTGACCTCTTTCCCTTGATCGGCATAGTAAGTGAGCCTATGCAGTTAAGGGTTGGCTGTCATAATTGAAAATCCTTGATCAAAATAATACAGACACTTTAACCATGAGTGGGGAAAGGGTTCTCCCCTATGTGGGACTCAATGAATGGAATTCACTTTTACTCAGCACAAGAGGACCAATCCCAGGGTAGGGTTGGTGCAGGGATGTGGTATTGCAGCGTGTTTGTTATAAACTATAATGTCTACCTAGCAGTTCTTGTCGTGAGTGCAGCAATCACAGGGCTCGTCGTCAGGCATGGCCGTCCTTGCTGCTGTGCTGTTCACAGTATTTCAAGATGAATTTACAGACGCATACACTGGCTCCTATTCGAGTCAGCAGAATAACATGGTCATAATTGTTCATTGCCATTGATGTCATTGATGGTTTGTCAGTTTTCTTTGTTTATATGTTCTTTGTTTCCCCGAATTGTATTACAATTGTGCTGTGGGCTTCATGTCATGAGACAAAGAATCCATTTGTAACTCTCACAGAGCAGTCCAACACCATGTGTTAGACATTGACCCACGGAAGCAGATATCACAGAGTTGCACTGGAAATAACGTCAGTTGATCTTATCCACACACTAGGGGGCAGAACTTTCCAATGCACCTTGTCATGAGAGACGCGTGTGCGTTGCATGGAATTTTAGCCACCCGGCTAACTACACGAACACACTGGGAGTTAGCTACAATGGACCGGAGCCCAGCTCGGGTCCTGGACCACGTGTTGGAGACTCTTCTTGATGTAGAACGTAGATCTTCAGATGACGGTAGCAACGCTGAACCCCGATCCCTGTGGGGACCCAGCTTATATGCTCCCGGGTCGGGGATGGCTCCGCCCTTGGCTCTGCCCACCTTCGAGAGAGCTTTGGCTCTTTCTCGATTCTTCTTGAGACAACTTTCCCCGGACACGTGACCACCCCTTAGCCCCCACCTGGGGGCCCCATGTAGACTTTACCGGTCACGTGCCTTCGGGGTCAATGAGAGTGCCATGGCCCAGGGTAACCCTGTCCCTGGGCTGATACTCTCCCCACTCCCTCCGGTGGGAAACGACACTCCACGCCATGCGTGGTGCCACTGCGCTATCCCAGCGCTCACCAAGCCGCCACTCGGGCTGGTACTACACCCACCTATGGGGTGTCCGTGATGACGGTGCATCATACGCCGTGCCTTGCTAGAGCCGGCATTGCTCGGTGACATGCACGATGCTGCTACATATGTGATGTCCGCGATGTGAGTACATCGCACACCGTGCCTCTCTAGGACCGGCACCGTACAGTGACATCCGCGATGTCATTACACATATATTGTACAACATGTTTTACCCACTTAAATCAATGCAAACAGCTCAATAAACCTGACCAGCTGTGACTGCAGTTTGCGGGCCCATGCAAGTTGCGAGTAGAGAGAGCGACTGCGTGTGCTGCTACATGAACTCTCTGTACTGTGTGTGCTGCGTCGGTGCAGCGTATGCTGTTACATGTACTGTCTGTGCTGTGTCGTGTGTGCTGCATATGCTGTGTGTGCTGCTGCAGGAGCCGTCTCCCTGCTGACAGACATGGTGAACCGGCCCTCATACAAAGACTACACGGCGCTGGAGAACCTCATTTACTCATCCAAGGGGCTGGTGAAGACTCTCACCATGATCTCCATCACGGCTGGCATCCGCAGGAAGGTGAGGGTGGTTCGCACATTTGTTGACTTCTGCCTCGTTATGTTATGGCAGGTGAGAGTCTCTCAAGACCGCATGGCTCTTACACAAGAGAGATATAGGAGAACATGAAAATACAAGTTCTTTATAAAGATATATCATCACACTATCAGAGTCATTCCAAATGTTTGATCATCCCACCACCATTTGCAAGTAAATGTCGAGATTCTCACCCTTAATTTGTCTCCTGTATTGAAGTAGAGGCATTGAGTGCCAATGACTTCGCCATGGTAGATAGCTTCGGTAACGAGGGCACCCAAACCATTGTTAATATATCCGTGAAATCCGCCGATAATTCCCCACAGCTCTCACTATCACCTACTTGCCCTTGAGAAGGGTTCAGCAAGGGGATTCGTGCTGTCTCAGTGAGGACACTGTCACTATTATCAATGACCTCTTACCCCTGGCAGAGTTGTGAATACCCAAGTGCACAGAGAATCACACTGTGCCTGATAATGTTTGAGAAATGCAGGCGATGGTAAAATGGGTGCCACTCGTCCTCACTGAGGAGCAGAAAGTGAAACAACACAACATTTTCCACCTGTTAGAGTCTGGGAATGGGGAGTTTTTCTTCGTGAACAATATATATGCGTCTGTAGTAATGGATCTATAGGAGTTCAAACGTGTTTTATTATCCTTTTTGAATAGACAAATGATTGAGGCATCATTCCAGCATTTTATTTGTGTGTAAACATATAGTGAACAAGTACACTGATTGTATTCTTGATCCTGCTTCTTTGATGTCCACAGTGATAGCATCCATCATGGTCTCACTGTGGACAGTATTGATACTCTGAAGGGCAGAGTTGACTTGTTGAAGTGTGACATCTGAACTTCCTCTTCGTCTTAGTCGGTCTGATTAACTTAGCTACTGCCTTGGCACTGATTGATGTCTTCACTCGTAAATGTGTTGTGTTCTCTCACTTCTTTTCTCTTTATTTTCCCGATTGTTTTCAAGGATTCTGTGAATTACTCCTCAGTTTAGCCACACTGTCTCTTATAGTTCTCCTCTTCCTCAATAAGTATTTTGTGGTTCAGATAATTTGTGCTGTTGGCTTTCTAAACCTTCCCTCCACTTACAGTTCACTATTCATTACTATGCTAGCCACAGTAATTCATTATTTAAAGTGGAGAAAATAATGTAATGAATTTGATCCTCTAGGCATTTGAAGGTGTTGCTTACCGTTAACCTAAAATCAGCTGCCCACAGGCCTATATTTTTTATGTGAACTCTTTTGGTTTAGCCAGCAGTGAGTTGCTGAAGTACAACTTGCATTGTTGCACCAGTCTGATCACTGCCTGCGTTGAATGTGTTGAGGACAGAGATGTATTTGATTACTAGCGGTTAGTACCCGGCATTGCTCGGGCGAAAAAGGCAGACGTAGTTACACACGCAAATCCATTGATACACACACATAGAGTTACACGCACAAATGGACTCACACATACATACATACATAGACTGAACAACAACCGCCATTCGCCACTAAGTGGCGGTGACATCACAACAACTCTTGTGCCAGGCTATGTGCACCTTGAGGGCACGTGAAGTGTCGAATGCCCGCTGGCAAGAGGTCACGGGGCAAACTCAGATGGCACAGGTCAACTGACTGAGATGACTGGCTGATGCACCACCCGTGGCCCCTGCTGTGGCAACTTTCTATGCTTTAGCCACCCGGCGCTCCGCTCATTGTTGTGAGCGTCGCTCCTCCGTCCTCCGTTGTTGTTGGAGGGTGACTGCCTCCAACTGGGCAGTAGCGTCCTTCAGGAGCCTAGTCCACAGTGGCCGATCTTGACGTGGCTGGTACCAGTCATCCGCAAGTGGACTCAGCTCCAAGTCCTCCTGTAGCACATCACTCCATGTCTTCTCCAGCCTGTGCCGCGCCCGTTTAGCCTCCTCGATCCGGAGGAACAAAAGCTGTTTAGGCATGCGGTGGCTGGCCATGTGGGCTACATGACTCAGGCAACGCAGCCTTGCCTGCCGGAGGTCACCGATGGGACTTTGTCCACATCTTTCAAGGATTTGTGAGCTCCTCACACAATGCAGCCTGGTTAAACCCAGGATGGATCGCAGGCAGGCCATCCTAAATGTTTGTAACCGGCGGAGATGTTCCATTAGGGAGGCGCAAGCGTAGAGAAGGGAGGGAATGATCGTGGCCGAGAAGACCTGAAGCTTCGTGCGGAGTGATAGACCAGGTAGCTTCCCGTTGAGGAGCCTTTCAAGACCATCACCTTACCCTACATTGCTGGGGTCACAAAAAAGATCTCCAAAATCCTGATAAAACACAAGATCCAGGTCCGATTCAACACAGTACATAAAATCCGTGATCTCGTCCCGTCTGTTAAAGATGTGGTACCAGACATACAGTACCCTGGCGTCTACAAACTAAGTTGCCTCTGTGGTAGCAGTTACATTGGAGAAACCAAACGACATGTCTCGGACCGCATCCGTGAACATAAAGCAGACTTGAAACACGGTAGGACAAACACCTCAGCCGTGGCAGATCACTGTTACAATTCAGTGGGCTCACATGATATTGACTTCTCCAAGACAGAGGTTCTCTGCAAGCCATCTGGCTACCATGAGAGATTCGTTCATGAGGCTATCCACATATACAAACACAGAGACAATTTCAACCGAGAAGATGGATTCTGGCTTAGCAATCATTGGAAGGACGTAATAAACCATTTCAGATCTTAACTGATTGTGTTCACGTTTACGGTGACTTTCAGACCGCGTTCCATTCACTGGCATTGTATTCTCCCAGGGGAATGGATTCTTTGCTCTGCTGCATAGACATATTTTGTTGCTTCCTCTTAGTATCTTTCACACTGTATAATAACAAATAGTTTTAAAATGTATATGCTTAATACAATGTACAAAGTAATATATAGTATCGTAATTGTATAGTGAATATACAGCAGTGTGATATACATTAGGGTGGGTATAATAATACATAGTGTAACATTACAATGGATAAGGTATAGGGTGGTTATAGCAATACAGTATATAATTTAATGTTTGGGTTTGTCTATGGCAGTATATAGTACGGTGTAGACTCGTGCGATGTAAGAGAATAAAGTTTAGATGGAAGCATATTATATTTTTTACGACGTAGAATTGTAATGTATTACCTACTGTTAGTAACTCAGCTTATTGTAGAGTATATTTAGTATAATTATGATACTATGTAGTTTATACTTTAGTTGTTTACGTGGTGGTTTTAGTTACTGCAGCTACATACTATTAACACTTCATCCCTTTATTAATGCTACCCCCACCCCCTCCCTGTGATACTGCTAATCCTGCATCATGCACGGGCAAAGTAACACTATTCACATACCTGCATTTCCCATATCCGCTCCCTTGGATGCTGCTAATCCTGCATAATGCACGGACACAAGTAGCACTAATTACATACCTCTTGATATGCAAATTCTTTTGTTAAGGCGCCCCCCCCCCTCCCAACCCAGCTTATATATATGCTCCAAGCACGTGTGCTGTTCCATTCAGACGCTGTCGCCTCGACAGACCTGGTTTCACCTGAAGACGGCTGCTTGCGTTGTGGCCGAAACGTCGTGAGAATTATTTTATTATGTTTTATTATTTTTATTATTTTATTACTCCCCTTCTACGTGACTTTACCGAAAAAAAACCAAGAAGATGAAAGAGCTTCAAAGCTGATCGGATTCCTCCACTCTAAATAAATACAGATTCTGACTTTACAGCACCACGACTGGTGTGAGGGTCAAAGT
>JAAXLI020003749.1:0-10307 GCA_014621495.2 Entosphenus tridentatus | reverse complement strand
CCTGAGGACGGCTGCTTGCGTTGTGGCCGAAACGTCGTGAGAATTATTTTATTATGTTTTATTTTTACTATTTTATTATTTCCCTTCTACGTGACTTTACCGAAAGAACCAATAAGATGAATCCCTGCAGTCACGAAAGTTTTAAATCGAAACTCCTCCTTCGTCTTCATCGCATCGCGCTGGGGTCGGCCGTTCCGAGTCTTCCTCAAATGCCTCTTCCCCCCCCCTGCCACCCACCTGCCCACAAGCGACATGCCACACACACCCCACACACCTTCCTAACTAAACACATTTTTTTTGTAACCAGGTAAGAGCCACTGAGCGACGTAGATTTTTTTTAGAAGCGACCTGGCCACGACTTATATATCGACAACGTAGCTTATCACGTGGAAATGTTTAGCAGCCAAATACTCTTCCATTTCTGTCATCTCATTTCTTTTAAAATCTAGATTGAACTCTCATTTGCTTATATCTGCTTTTTTTTGTTTAGTTTGTTGTCCATCCCCCCGTACCCATGATTCGCACGGTTGGCTATGTACAGCGCGAAAGAAGTTCAACTTACACACATCCCAGCAACGTCCACGTGACCTGCATAAAATATCCTTCCATCGCATCGTTGTTTTCCTCCTCTTCCTCGCCTGCCTAGAATCTCTGCTTTCAAAACTCCGCTCGTAATGTCCCCCTCCTCACTGCGCACCACACGCACCAAGGTCTACAACTCTTCGTATCCCCGGTTGGTTTGCGCATTCCTAAGTATGTTGAACTTCTTTCGCACCGCACGTAGCCAACCGCGCCATATCGGAGGCGCGGTTTCTAACGTCCTCGCTCCCCCTCGAGTCTCTAGCTGCTGTTTCAGCAAAACAATCACTGTGTGCTTTCCTCTGATTTCTTCACGGACTTTATCCCCCGTCCTCCTTATCGTCCAACTCTGCCGCTCGGTCTCACGCCGCCCGTCTCATCACGTCTCTGCTTTTAGCTTCCTTGCCGTGTCATTATCGCGCGCAATTCCAATCGGTTCCTTCCACCTCTTCACACCACGTCGTTCATTAACTCTTTCCCACGTAGCCTCGTCTCCTTCCGTAGCCTCTCCTTCATTTGTTTCATGGGTTTTTTGTTGTTGTTCCCATTACGTGCACTCGCGAGTGTGGCTCTCTGACGTCTTCCGTAAAAAATTATGAGGAAGCAGCAGCAGCAACAGCAGCAACAGCAGCAGCAGCAACAGCAGCAGCAACAGCAGCAGCAGCAACAGCAGCAGCAGCAACAGCAGCAGCAGCAACGGTCTGGGGGGTTTCTGGGCACCCGTCCACCACACACACACATTTAAAATTGTAGATTAATTTGCACCGTGCATTGTTGCTGCTCTATTAACTCTTGTTAAAAGATTAGTGAGTTACGTATACATTTGTTAAACCATGCATGTGCATTGCCTGTAGCTTTTCCTCTCGCCACGGGGTTTCCTGCTGCAGTGACAGAAACTAAACGCGTAAAAAAAACAGATCCAAAAGTGCAAACACGGGACACTATATAACCAGCTGTTATAGTATTTCATATGGATGTAACAATTCACTCCTTCCATGTTTCTATGAAGTGTTGTTATTTGGGGGTGGGGGGGAGGGTCACCGTTCCATTGTAATAATAATAGCAACAACAATGAGAACAGTCTTTGATATTTATCCAAGAAAGCCTCACTCTTGTGAAGACTATGAAAAAAACAAGAACAGGCAAGGATACAGGAGGTGTTGAGATGTTCAAACACCAAATAGACACCTCTATCACAAGGCATCATCAAGTCTGCGTGTGGTCAAACATGCCAACAAGCATGCTGCGATAACAATAGATGCATTGTCCTTGAAAATGAATGGCCTACACCAGAGACATCCTTCTCGATGACATTGTCTCAACACCAGTGTTAGACCAGAGAACGACAGAGGCAATGCAAATGTCAAAAAGTCAATAGCTCGCCTCGAGCAGTTGCATCTATGGGATCCATTTCTCATCATCTTGATACTGGCAAAAAAGGTGCTCAAGACTGTTTGTGGAACGTGAGGCCAATTCCATTCGTGAGTGTTTGCAAGTGCGGGATGAAAATGGAGTATCCAATAGTGCCCACGCGTACTTTAGGGTAACACTCAAAGTATCTGCACAGATAGATTCGAGAATCCGTTGCTGAAACTGCCATCGTGATTTTTTTTATATTATGTGTAATGTGATGTATGGTGCGGTGACACGGTCGAACGGTAGCATATTCGCCACCTATTTTCAGAGGTACCACTTTTCGTACCCAGCGGCTGCCCTGATCATGACTGCAGGTGGAATGACCAGGATAATACTCCGTGCCGTCTGCTACGCAGCGGATGTTAAAGATCCCGCGACGTCATTCGCAAAGCGTTGGCCAGCGTGCGTGCCCAGTCCCAGGCTCCAAATCTGTCAAATTCAAAAGTGACCAGCGTATGACTTCATTGGGATTGCACGTAACAATCATCACCCTCGCCTTTACTAGCAGATTAACACCCCGTTTGCCGGCCAGGTGCTGGGTCACCTTGTGCCCACAGGGACAGCTGCCACTGGGGGTGCCCTTTTAAATGTGATGAGGTGAGATGAGATACGAAGTGCTTCGAGAAGCTCCGGCGCGTAGGGCGCTCGATCAAAGCAAAATCATGATTATTCTAATCAATTATATATTTATATATCATAGTAGCTAAAAAAATTGCCTGAACAAATCACATGAGCGGTAATTTATTACACGATTTAATGCATGTGCTGTGACCTATGACCTGGGCCTTTGGTAAATACCCACCTCTCAAATTTAATTCCTTCGCATTTTTTGTGATAATCACGGTAGATGAGTACGAGCCGAGAAGGCCCAAAAATACCAAGCGGCCAGCAAACAAAACAGCACTTATTTAAGATGTAATAGATAAGAAAAAATAGTCGTTTTTTGAATTCGAGCAAGGTGGCAATAAGAACTTTGGGCAAGTATTTTGACCAGCAGGAGCAGTGGTTGAACACGGCGCAGACGACAGAACACAGTCTGGTATCCTGAAATCTCGACATGGTCAAAGGAATCGAGTTGCGTCAGCCGCCTTCACGGGACCCACACTAACCAGTGTGGTGAAGTATGGTCAAATACGCCCGCACGACTCGCAACAGCGTGGGGAGGCCCTCATCCAGCAGTGGACTGACAAAAATGGCAGTTAGAAATATGTTGCTTAAGATGACGCTTCAAACGAAGCATTTGAAGACCTGGAAGTTGTTTTTTTCTGCCACGGAGACCGGGGGGAGACCGTCGATCGATGTTCGCTCACCGGGCTGACGATGGCACCGGTCGTGGCGAATTGCCCGATGATGCTGGATGCAATTACCAGCGAAACGTCGTACTACTCAAAAATTGTAAATGTTGTGGTTTCACGCTTCAACACACCGGTGGGCTAAAGCAGTGACCTACTTGTCTTTTGTCAACGTGACACTTTTTTTACTGATTGGCCGTGTCGGGTGGTGGAGGGTTACGACACATTTATAAATAACGCGATCTAAACCCAAAAACGTTCATTATGAGTCGTGACTTCTCACCGAACGGAATGGGCCACGCGAAGGTGATGGCCGGTGCCCTCTTCCATCGCCGCTGTTGACCGCTCTTGGGTCCGATGACGCCCAGCGTCCCGCGCGTTCATCTCGCAGACGCGCGGGCGCCACTTAAACCGCGACGCCACGGAGAAAACACATCGCCAGATAACACAACACGGCCCTTTCAAAGCACTAATCGAATTAGGCAATTTATTATTCAATCAGGTTTTAAGAAGCGATTACAGAAACTAAATTACAGCAACAGTAATTTGATTGCTTTAATAAGATTTTTTTTTTAAACCCCTGCCTGTTAGCCGTTCCAGCGAATCGTAATTTGTCGAAGAGATTCCAGTGAATGTTGTGTCCACCCCTCCTCCTCCTCCTCCTCCCGTATTGAAACACACTGCTCGACTGAGGCTCTGAATGCGCCCCAATGCAGCTATCAAAATGCCCATACTGTTAACGTGCAGCGGGGGGTGCACCGAGTTCAAACGAATACAAGAGCTCAGTCAGCGAGCCACGCACACTCAGCCGTGTGCACGGTAAATGAAAGGCGACGTGGTCTAGCGCACCCGGCCTTCTCCGCTGTGGCGCGAGGGGCAGATGCTGGATTCTCTGTGTCGTGCACTGCGGTGGGCCGCAGTTCCTCTGGGATTTCAAAAGCCACGCGTTAAATAAGAGCGTCAAATAAAATACGTGTTTAATCTTGATTTGAAGCTTTCGTGACTGCTGGAATATACGCGCTTTGGTTCTTTCGGTAAAGTCACCTAGGTAGAAATAAAGTAATTTAATAATAATATTATTTAAAAAAATACGTGTTTATTCATTACTTTTGCGCGGTTTGCCGACTGAGCACAGGCACAAAGGCGTGCAAGTGTCTCGCGGGCCAGCAACAAACAGCACTCTTTATTCAAGCTGTAATCTACGAGGGTTGACACGTTTCTTTGAATTGAGCAAAGTTGATAACGGCTGGGGTGAAGGAGACGATGGGAGTCAAGGAGTCCCATCGTGCTTTCTGGGAGTGAAAATGGAAACGAAAGCGACCAAGAAAACACACACAACACCCGCGACAAATCTTACGAAGGCATTTTTGTTGTAAACTTTTACATTTGATTCGTTTGTAACGGCAAACATGCTGACGGTCAGACCCATCATACGGAAGTTTTTTACGTTTTGATTTTCAGCAGAAGAAAGTAAAGCTGTCATAACGATTGTGAAGCATCACAGAATTTATTCTCTCTTGTAGCATCAGCGGTGCAGTCATAAACAAATTAATTACTCCGTAATAAATAAACACCCCTCCCCCCCATTGGAATTGCGGGAACGTTATTCCCACTGAAAAAAAAAATCTCAATTCCACGCGAAAAAAAACCGTTGGCTTATTGCATACCGTAGGAGTTGAATCATCAGCGATGTAATTTGGATGTGGCAATAACATGTTAATTGCCGCCACAGCAGTCGATATTGCGTACACAGCCCCCTTCGGTGGTGGAGGTGGTGGAAGGGGGGGGCACACAAGGGTGTCTGTGTGAGTCCCCCCCCCCATCCCCCCGCGGAGGGCCACTGGCACAGAGCCATGGATCCCCAGCGGCTCCCTTGCAAAGCAGAACGCAAAAAAATGCCCCCCCCCTCTCAACCCTCCAAAAAAGTATTTAAAAACACTGGCCTCCCAGTTGGTTGTAAATCCCATTAGAGCAGGGAGTGGGCGTTGGGTCGGGGTCAGATTTTCACGGATCGTACGGGTTTGTTGCGAGCCTGAAGATGGTGGGGGGCGACGGCTGGCGAGAGAGGGAGTGAGGTGTAGATTTGTATGTAGGTATGTTGAACATTTTTCGTGCCGTACGTAGCCAACCGTGCAGTGATGGTGGCGGCAGTGGTGGTGGTTATTGTGGCGGTGGTGGCGGCATTGGTGGTGGCGGCGTTGGTGGTGGTGGCGGTGATGGTGGTGATCATGGCGGTGGTGACAGCATTGGTGATGGTGGTGGTGGGGGTGATGGTGCATAATCGGGAATCTGTAACGTAGTGCCCTAACCACCTTGATAATATATATATACACACATATACAAATATTTAAATCACAAGCGTTCTGTGAATCACGTGACTTGTGTGACCAAACCCACTTTAAATCCCTCCCTTCTCCCCGCCCCCTATGAAAACAGACTCTGCTCCATACGATCCACTTCTGCTTGCTCCATCCTTCGCCTCCTTCCCTCTCTTCCCACCCCTATCCTCATCATCATCACCCTTTCATCATCATCACCCTGTCATCTCCGATATATGGACTCGGTCATTCCTTCTCCCCTTCATCAAATTCCTGCCTGGCAATCCTTTCTTCCTCGTGCTCATCTTGAGCCATGCCATATTTGTCCATCTTGTGGACTATTTTTTACGTTACCAGGTAAAACCCACTGAGCGATATGGCTCTTTGTCAGAAGCAGCGACCTAGCCACAAATGATAGCTCAACGGAGTGGTTGATCATGCATACATTTATAGCAACCAAACACTCGGAACGCATGTTGATTCTGAATGTAGAGGGGAAAACCAGTGGACCCAGAGAAAAATCCACGTAACCATGGGGAGAAGACACAAACTCTAAATATACAGCAAGCGTTAGGGTCAGGATCTAACCTACGACATTCCGTATACCAGGCGAGGTAGTTAACATCTCGCTACCGTTGGGCTCCACAGCAGCGATTTCCGTCCCGGAAATCCCTCCCTCTTCCTGTTCCTTTATCTTGTTCCATTCATTACATCCTTGACTCTAGTCCCCATCCCGTGGCGTGTGCCACAGGCAAAAGTTTTCTAGGTCAAAATATCCGTTCGAGTCTCGAGGGACTCTTTAGAACTATCCCCTAAGTGTAGGTCCTTCCAACAGCAGTGGTGTGGGTTAAGTAATTGCAGGGCCGCACCTTTACTCTGTTATGTGCGCACACAGACAGGCCACACAGAATACGCAACAACAGTCTCCAACATCACCCCACCACCCATCACCCCCGTGCCTGGCTAAAACATTTAAACAAGCAAAACCGCGAAACTACAAAGATTCATTCTGACATGTATAGACCTCCTGGTCTTAAAGTTTTGTTCGAAAAATGTTGTTATGCAAAGTTTTTATTTTATTTCTTTCAGCATAGCAAACATTTCTCTCTCTCTCTGGATTCAAGAGAGACGCGCCACAAAACGGCCAGAGATTTATTGCACCAATCTGGAATACTTTGTTGCGTGTGTAGTTTTGGCGCGCGGCCCCGTCGACGCGGTGCCAAAGTGGGCCTGTCGTGCCGCGCTCACCACGAGTTTAACACAACACAAAGAAAAGCAGGTCAAGCGCCGCCAGTCGAAAGCAGGCGGCGAACAAACCTCGGTCTAATTTCTTATTTAAGCAGACAAAGCCTCGCCGCCGAGTCTTGGGGCTCACTTTTCAGGAGGAGGAGGAGGATCCAACGCCACGCTGGGATATGTGGCAGAGTTGTTTCAGAGTTTGGGTTTTTTTTTATTCCACGTAGGGGAGGAGAGTGCCAGGACACCAGGAGATAACATTCAATGCTCAGAGCAGATGCGTTGTGAAACCCACTTTCTGCAGTGCCTTTCAGATCCACTTCTTTGCTCTGTACATTGGGGGTGCCTTGACCCTTTGCTATTAACATTTATTTTCTTCTAACAAACAAACAAAGATTTGATTAACTTTTAATCACACGGCCGCTGTGTAAAAGATAACGGCGCAGCCCTGCAATTGCTTAACTCACGCCGCTGCTCACGGAAGAGCCTCCACTCGTAGAAGCTCCAGAGCCGCTCGATAAGGTATTTGGCCTACTCTTCCACGTCGACCAGACGTCTTGAGTACACACACGAGATCCCACACGCCGCTCGCTCAGCCTCCGTGACGAATGCCGGAGAGGGGGGGGGGAAGATGCCACCCACCGCAGACTGACGCTGCCGGGTCTCCGCTCCCTCGCCTCCCACTCATCCCCCCGCAGGTGCAGTGCCACAGCTTCACGGGCTACTGCTGGTGCGTTACGCCGGACGGCAGGCCCGTGGGTGGCTCGTCCGTCAAAAACAAGCTGCCCAAGTGCACAGGTGCCACGAGATTTTGCGGTCAGATGTTGCGCGTAATTATGCTTTGCTCTGTGTTTGGTGCACGTTGCTTATTATCTATGGGACATTGTGTTTTTTTTTTTTACAGCAACAAGACGACGCTTTGCAATGTGGGGTGTCTATTTGGTGTTGGAATAATCCTAACACCTGTTTTATTGCCAGAAAGGGGAACGTATATTCTCACTATCCTATTCATCTGATTTTAGGCAATATGCAGATCACCGTAGAATGTTGTTAAGCACATATCGTGAGTTTCTATCGAGTGCATTGTGACTTCCGTCTGTGTAACCAAACAAACGATTAACCCAACGCGTTGCTTAATGACGGAAAATGCTGTTTCTACAATGACACGTCACGAGGCTTCACGATGGAATCTATTACGGAGTTTGCAAGCATATAAACGTTTCACTGAGTGAAAACTCACTCAGCACTGCAGCAGGACATTCCAGATAGTGAAACAAATAAACTTCCAATGTTCAGCCCAACACAGAAAATAAAAAGTTGTTCTTTTAGACTCTCGGCCTAATGGCCTTCTAATCTTACACGAACCAGCAACATTTATTTAAGCAAACAAACTCTGGACTGGCGTCAACACCTTGTTTAGAGAGCCTGACTGCTGATGAGACCCAGGAAATCTAAGCTAGCACACTGTTTGTTCGCTGAAATACATTTTGCCGGTCAAAATCATTCTAAAATGTCAGCGGGGGATGGACTGAAATCTTTTACATTTTTGCGTGGAAAGATGGAACGGAAGGATATGTATTTATTTATACATATATACTTATAGGTATTTATTTCCACAATGTATCGAGTACTTTTATAACACGCTCATCGCTCAGTAGACATCAACGTTGTGCCAAATACCAACGTTTAGCTCGCGTTTTTACGCTGCCAGTGCTGCAAGTTAGAACTATTTGTGCTTTTAGGTTCAGATGCTCATACTTTGAAGCGTACATTACGTTCGCACCGCTCACATTTTACGAATTTATCATAATCATGGGAGCTCTACGCCGTGACTCGTGCAGGGATTCTGGTGTATTTCGGATAAACATTTTTGCAAGAGCGTGTAAACAATGGATATGGCTGAATGTGTTTTTCAAGGTGATAAAATTTCACTCAGCAGCTGCGATTTTTTTGCCCCAGGATCAAGCGTTGAAATGTATTTTTTTCTATTGCGCTTGCCAAAGTCATAATATTATTATTAATTTTAAAAAATGCGGCCTGACTATTTAAAAAAATCTAAATGACATTCTCACAATACCACACGGTCACACGGCATTTTATCATCACTGAATTAATTAATTTCCCTTTTCACATAAGTGAACCACAAAAAAAATCATAACAGACCAGCATTTAAACATTGTCCTATTCACTCCCGGGCACTGCAAGGAATCGATGAGTTCTCTTTTTGTTTAACGTCACCACCGGCGTTCAAATCACGACGAGGGCAACGTTCCCAACAAACGGAGAACGCTGCAGCAGCACTGCCGGGCAGAGAGGCTCGCGCCAGCAGTGTAGCCATTAAGCGTGCAGGCGGTGCAACTGCACCGCGGGCCTACAGCACAAACAAACCCAGGTGCCCGCTGTGCCACGAAGAAGAAGAGGAGGCATGGGGAAGGGGAATTATACACGGGGGGGGGGGGGGGGGGGCCCCCCATGTAATTTCTGACTTCGTCACAAATACCACCGTCACATCCCACATTGGTCTCCCCAACATAGAGGGCCTTCGTCCCTCTGGGCCCTGTTCGGGCACGCGGCTCGTCGTCTTTGCCCAGACCTTCTGACTCATGTTGCCCTGCGGTCGAGTGACGGAGTCAGATCCGGAACAAAAGCCGGATCTGGAACAGAAGCCGGATCTGGAACAAAGGCCCAATTCGAAACAAAAGCCAGATTTGGAACAAAAGCCAGATCTGGAACAGAACCTGCATCTGGAAAAAATGCCGGATCCGAAACAAAAGCCGGATCTGGAACACAGCCGGATCTGGAACAAAAGCCGGATCTGGAACAAAAGCCGGATCTGGAACAAAACCGGATCTGGAACAAAAGCCAAATTTGGAACAAAAGCCGGATCTGGAACAAAAGCCGGATCTGGAACAAAAGCCGGATCCGAAACAAAAGCCAGATCTGGAACAAAAGCCGACCAAACGTGGGTTCACCAGAGGGGACGCCCATGCCCAACCCGGTGACTGCAGGTAATCGTGCACCGATGATGTGGCCCGGTGCCTTATCCAGGGGGCCTGGTTGGGTGCGATGGATCTCGACCTCTGGAGGAACATTCGGAACAGTGGCCCATTGACGACTTAGCGACGACTGCCCCGTCCCCCCGACCAACCCATCGCATTGGGACCCACGGCGCCAAAAACGCGACGCCGCAGCTGAGATGCGCAATCGGCACGTCCGTCCGTGTGCGCAGGCCCAAGCGGGGAGAAGCCGCCCCGGTCCGACCGAAATCCCAGCCGAAAAGGTAAATGGAGCCCTGGAGGCAATTCCACGATCACTCTTTAAGGGCGCCGCTCCCCCCTTTCTACATAACCCCCTCCCTGCCAACCCGACGCTCCCCGTTACCGCCGGCACCTCTACGCTGCCCCCCCACCCCACCCCCTGAACACCACGCGGTCAATCCCAAAGATCTCCGGCCTCCTGCTGATGG
>JAAXLI020003747.1:0-10309 GCA_014621495.2 Entosphenus tridentatus | reverse complement strand
CGTGGACACGCTCGCTCACGCTCGCCCTCGTGGACACGCTCGCTAGCACGCAGACTTCACAGGACAACGAGAGCAAAGATTTAGCATTCATATTCAACTCCAGCACCATTGGTCCTCAACGGCCACTAACACCCAGGGCCATTGCACCGAGGCCTCCGCACAGCGGCCTCCGCACCGAGCCCTCCGCACCGAGGCCCACCAAGCCGAGGCCAGCCCGGCGGCCGCGCCACGCACCTGGTGGACGCACACGTCGCACTTGTCGCAGAACACCATCTCGTTGCCGTCCTCGGCGTGCGGGGAGCGGCACACGTCGCACACCACGTCCGCGTCGAACTCGATGCCCAGCGCCGCCTCGGTGCTGAGCGCCCGCAGAGCCGAGTCGGCGCAGCGCCGCTCCAGCCGCGACAGCGCCGCCTCCAGGGAGCGCTCGCGCACCGGCGGCAGCCCTGGCGCCATCGTCGTCATCGTCATCGTCGAACGAACACACGAACTTTATCGTCGCAACACGAGGCGCCACGGTGGCGAGATGTCAACCCCCTCGCCCAGTACGCAGGAGGTCGCGGGATAGAACCCAACCCCGGCGAGGTGGTTAACATCTCGCCACCGTGGCGCCCCTCCATGGATTGTGTTTCAGACTGTTTGGCTTACACCAGAGACAACCTTCTCTACCGCCTAGTCTCAGCCAGAGAACGCCGAAAGGCGAACAGTTAAAGTTGTGATACCAGCAAAAGGTCCCGTAGACACAGTCTGGTGCCTGGGTCTGAGCCTGGCACGTCGGCGGTGCAGGCTCCGCGCTCCGGCCGAGCCAAAGCACCTGGTCACTTCGAGTTATTAAACTAAACTATCAAATGTTTTTTTTATTTTACCAAGTAAGGCCCACTGAGCTTTATAGCTGTTTCATTGTCAGCGACCTGCCGATCACAAATGAGAGCTCAACAATGTGGCTCATCATCATCATCGTGTGCATATTTATAGCAGCCGAATACTCGAAACGCATGTTGACTCTAAATGTGGAGGGGAAAAAAACGGTGGACCCGGAGAAAAATCCACGCGGCCACGGGATGGCGAAAGCCTGGAAGTGTGAAACTGGGGAGAGAGAGACACCGCAAACTATAAATATAGAGGGTTTAGGGGAGGGATCGAACCGACGACCTCCTGTATACCAGGCGAGGTAGTTAACATCTCCTAGCCACCGTGATGATGATGAGAGAGAGACACGCAGACTCTAAATATACAGCAGGCATCATCAGGGTCGGGATCGAACCCACAACCTCCTGTATACCAGGCGAGGTAGTTAACACCTCCTAGCCACTGTGGCGTTTCAACAGTCTTGCGCCTTTTTGTTGACCAGAAAAAGAGAGAGAGAAAAAAACCCCACTGATTTTAAGTTAAAAGAAATAACGCAAAACCATCGCACCAAAAGAACTCCACCGCATACAGCCCCCTCCCCAACACCCCCCTTCCTGTCTTTGCCACTTCAAAAAAAAGATGGTTGCCGGGCCATGTGTCTCACATTGGAAACAAGATGTCAGAGGTCTCTGGGTTGAAACTGTAAATGGCACGTGAAAACAATTCCGCTGGTTCACAAAGCGTGCCATTAAAGAGTTGCACTGCCGGGAACCTCGTGTATGTGCGTGCGTGCGTGTATGTACGTGGAACTTCTTTCACACTGCACATAGCCAACCATGGAGAAAACTACAGGCGGGGACTGGAATGATTGAGATGAGATTGGGACGTAAGGCGCTTTCAAACGCTGGGTTATTTAATCTACGACCTCGCCTGGTATACAGGAGGGTCGTGGGTTCGATCCCAACCCTGACGCCTGCTGCTGTATATTTGGAGATTGCGTGTCTCTCTCTCTCTCCCCGTGGTCGCGTGGATTTTTCTCCGGATCCTCCGGTTTTTCCCTCCACGCGTTTAGAGTATTAGGCTGCTTTAAGTTTCCACGTGATGATACGTCAATTTCGTTGGGCTATATCATTTGTGATGACCAGGTCGATCCTAAAAATGGCTCAAAAAATGGTAAAATAAAAGATGGTAAAAAAAAAGTGTTAAAATAGTTGCCATTATGTGCAAATGCTTAAATCCTTCATAATGCCCTTATAGTAAATGTACAATACAAAACAGTTGCAATGCTTAAGGTTAAAATATAAAAGAGTCAGCCAATCGATACAACAATAACAACAAAACCAGCGAGAGAATCATAAAAAAGAAACGCGGCGTGTGCAGATTCTTTGCTTTTCAATAATTAACTCCCCGTTGGACGGACCCGTTTTTTGTTTTTTTTCTCGCGCACATTAAACAGCCGAGAGGAGGCCGGCCGGCTTGTCAGAGGTCAGGGCGCAGAGCCGGCAACTCTGAGGACCTGGGTTCGAACCCAGGTCTCAGCCGCCGCCCGTGATTAACAGCAGGTTCCCAAGCGTAGCGGAGTTGATGGTCTCCCTCAGCCAGGTCGGAATCAGAATCTCGTATTTGTGCTGGAGGAGACATCCGGTGAGCAATGAAGCCCTTTGTATTACACGCTTTGTATTAACTCACTCTGTCTGTTGTTGTTGTAGTCGAATCCTCAAATCTTGCAACTCAATTATAACCCACTTCCCAATGTGGTATCGACTGCAAACTTGGTATACTTATGTAATACTGATGACAATACTATATTCTATCATTAAAAAAAATTAAACATTTTTATTCTTGGTTCTTTCGGTAAAGTCACATAGAAGGGAAATAACAAAATAATAAAAATAAAACAATTAAATTCTCACGACGTTTCGATTGCAACACAAGCAATCATCATCAGGTGTGAAAACCACAGCAAGAAAATATGAATCCCTGCAGTCATGAAAGTTTGAAATCGAAATTTTTTAACATAATTTTTTACATGTTACGTTTCAGCTTGGCTCTAATTGTCGACGGTAAACTGACGTTGGCTGTAATTGG
The DNA here is from genome assembly GCA_014621495.2 of Entosphenus tridentatus. Classification (NCBI taxonomy): domain Eukaryota; kingdom Metazoa; phylum Chordata; class Hyperoartia; order Petromyzontiformes; family Petromyzontidae; genus Entosphenus; species Entosphenus tridentatus. The sequence goes on along the minus strand of JAAXLI020003747.1, from coordinate 7,372 downwards.
CCACGGTCCCTGACGTTATGGCAAGCCTCGGGGCCACTTCCTGGAGTCGTGGAGTTCTTCCATTGCTAGCACGGTACATTTCATGAAAGCGTGTTTTAAAAAAAGTTTTTTTAAATATTACTTTTTCACACATGTCCAGTTAGGGGCACCGTGTCAGAAAGTTACAGCAACAAACAAAAAAGACAAAAATCCCCCGTATAACCTTAACAGACTGTTGGGGCAAGTGCTGCTAGCGAGCACCTATGAAGGCCGGCACGCAGTTCAGAGGATTAGAGAATTGGCGGTATGGCTGCCTTACAATGAACACTTATCTGTAAGGGGCATGCGGGAAAGTGTGCATCTTTAGTGGATGGACAGGAACATGCTTTTTAGATGATTTGTCTGCTATACATTCACAAGTGATAAGCAACTTTGTTGAGATATCATTTTTGGGCAGGTCGCTTCTGAAAAAGAAGCCAATGGCTCAGTGGGCTGTACCTGGTAAGAAAAAACAATTTAGTTTTATTTGTATATTCTATTAAGCGATGTGCTCACCTTTCCTATACTTTGCACTCCTATCGTGTTTCTATATTATTTGTTGTTGTTCACGTTCTGACCCCGTGTCCCAACTGGACATCTGATTCGACACAGTACAAATAAATTCAGTCTGACTGTGTTGACTCTTGACTTGAAGGGATCTCAAAACGTAGTTCCGCAAAATATGCTTCTGCAGTTCAACAAGTACGCGACCAATGTAATCCATAACAGAGGTTTTGGGATATAAATGTGTCGTTAAACCCGCTACCACCCAACACAGCCAATTGGTAAGGTTGTGTTACTAGTTCAGCACACCGGCGTGTGTGTGTGTGTTGGAGAGTAAACCCCCGACAACATTCACAATTCGAGTATCGTGACATTTCACCGGTAACTGCAACGAGCGTCATCAGGCGAGAGTTATGGAGACATCGTCCTCCTGTTCTGGTCTTAAACTGAGGAGTAAATGCCAATTGGGTGTGAAGGCCAGGAGGAGTTAATGTATTCATATAAATTACAATGGATGTCCATTACCGGTTGGGTTATTTATAGGGTCATCAACATGCACGTGACGCACGCACGTGATGCACGACACGTGACGCACGCACGTGATGCACGTGCACCGTCATCATATGCGTGCACGTCCTGCCGTGGGCTCCCGTTGTCTGGCGCTCGGGGTGACGCAACGCGGCCGCGCGGGAGCTCCGTGCGGGGAGCCCAATGGGTCCCATTTGGAGTGCGACGGTGTCAGCTCAGACCTCTGACCCCCCCCCGGTCCCCCCGGGCCCCCCCCGGTCTCCACTGCCCGTGCGGCGAGCCACTGACCCATTTTTGTCATCTCGCCGTTGGCGGCTCGGAGCCAGCTGACGTCCAGGTCGTCCAGGTCGTACTGAGTGGCCTCTTCCCCGCGGTCGTGATCTCTGGTGGCCGGGGGGGTCCTGAGCACGTCGGGGTCGGGGTCGGGGTCGGGGAGGAGGAGGCGGGGCGGAGGCGGAGGCTCCTCCCAGCGGTCGCTGCACCGACCCTGGTTCAGGATTCTGGACGGAGAAAATAAAGGAAACAATCATTGTAATAAATTACAAACATTAGTAAAACATAACAATAAAATACAAATCAATATTTTATACCCGCCTGATTTTACCGAAAGAGCCAAAGAGTATGGATCCCTGCAGTCACGAAAACTTCTAATCGAGATACAAGACAAACATTAAACCGCGAGTCACATTCGGCGCCTGTGCCGGTCTTACGACGACTTTGTCGAGCCATTACTTGCGTTGGCCTGGTTGCTTCTGAAGAATGAGTTGCTTCCTCAAGGCGGGGGGCTTTTCCTGGTTGGATGGGGATGGTTTAGTTTGAATTTGCATATTTTTTGGGGCGATTTGTGTTGCCTGTTCTGTACCTTGCACTCCCTGCCACCATCAGACTGTCCCGCCTGATGGTGGCTGCGTTGTACTTACTGGCGAAACGTCGCACTCGAGTTGTAAATGTCGTGGATTTACTCCCCAACACACAGCCGGTGTGCCGTACTCGTGTCGAGGAGGCGTGGGAGGAAGTGAGGGCATCGGCAGGAGAGAACGGAGTTACGTCATGTGACCAAGAGGAGAGGGGTACTTAAAGGGGACCCCGGGACGAGGGGCAGGGTCCTTGTGGGGAGCCGAGGGAATGGAGTGCTCGAGGGGACGGAAGACGCGCCGAACGGAAGACGCGCCGCTCGGCACCGGGACCCTCGGCCGAGGAAAGAGTGGGATTAGTGGGGAGCTTAGTGAGGATAGGCCGAGGAGTTAAGCGGCTACTGGGACGGTCCACGGGAAGGACCAAGTGGAGAAGCGTCTACCTCGGGTGTGATCCGGTGATACTGTACGTGAGTGTAGTAGATAAGAATGTTAATAAACTGGCTAATTAATAAACTGCTCATCTCTCACATTAACATAGCCACTACTGTACCCAGTTACATGCTAATTTCTCACATTAACATCGCTAGCCCCGGCCACTTCTTTATGACCCTTGGGCTACACCCATTTCAACCCTTTAAAGACAGTCTGCCTCAGCAGCAGACCACGCTTTCCCACCTGATGACGGACACTTGTGTTGCGCCCGAAACGTCGTGATCAATTTTATTTTATTTTCTACTCTACGTGACTTTACCGAAAGAACCAAAGAGTATGGATCCCTGCAGTCACAAAAACTTCAAATCAAGACTGGCAAGTGCCCTTACAGAGAATGTCGTCTCCGTGTGGGTTTACACCACAACACTAGTAAAGAATTGGCACGTGTTGTTTACGTGGCAAAGCTGACTATGAATTGGCTGTTGTCGAGCGGTGAAAACATGAGCTGCGTTATATGCGCAGTCCTCACCTGAAGCTGGGCACCGGGATGGATTCTGGACAAACCGGCACCTGGACTCCACGCTCCCACTCTGGTCTCCAGGGGTCGGCGAGCAGATAAAACTGGCCCGGCACTAAGGATCCGGAGTCTGGCAGCTTCATGGCGCTGATGAGGTCGGTGCGGAAAATCTGGAGCACATCGCGAACAAGGGGACGGGGTCAGTGGAAGTGACGACATGGCTGACCAGAATCTCCACAATCATCATCATCATCACCGTCAGCCATGTATGGATGTATGCAGAACTTTCTTCACACCCTACTTAGCCAACCGCGCTAGTCGGAGGTGTGTATGTTGAACTTCTTTCGCTCCGTCTCGTGGCACGACCCCGAATGCACGAGTCGAATATTACTGGGGATTGGGAGGGCTAAAAAAATAAAATTCTAACCAAAATAATTCTACCCACACACACACACACGGGAGGGTGGGCGGGAGGGAGGGCGGGCTACATTCCACAAGAACGACTCAGCTCCCGCGCAACTGTTCAAGGCATAAATTCAGAACAAATATACTCAAACTGACGAGTTCAGTGCATCGTAGAACCACGGGCACGCTGCCCGTATTCTCCTGGTCCTAGAATGTAAAAACGCACCCCAAAAGCTAGCGCCGAACGTCATTGTACAGATCTGGTCTCGCGCACACAACAACAACAACAACCGCCATTCGCCACAGAATTGCGGTGACGTCACCACGGCGCTTGTGCCAGGCTAAGTGCAATTTAAGGCCACGAGAAGTGTCGATCGCCCGCTGGCAGGAGGTCACGGGACAGACCCAGGTGCCATGGGTTGACCGACTCACAAGACACGCGCCCATAACAATGCAACACGCTCGCAAGCAACGCCGTGTGGCCTTAAGAAGAAGAAGAAACCAACAATATATGACGGCAAACTTTTCGGGCAAAGGGCCCCTCCATCGGAGCACAGAAAAACTCAAGAGTTCGTGCACCGCTGCTGCCAACGCACCACCACCACCACCACGTGTTCAGCGACGCCGTCACGATATTCGCTCTCACGTTTTCGTCGTCGTTGTTGTTGTATTAAAACAGAGGTGGCAGAAGAGCACACCGCCTAAAACCCCGCGCAGTAGGACGACCGCCGTGGCTCGCATGTCCACGGCACTTCGCTTGGGAGAGCGAGAGGCGTGATTGGAGAGCCCGAACCACCGCCAACCGTCTTTCTGCCGAGACCGCCACCCCCCCCGCCCGCCACTGAGGTTGCGTCTGCCACGTGAATGCGAACGCATGATGTTGTAACAGTTCAACGCATTAGTAGTAGTAGGAGCACGGCTTTCGCGACCAATAATATCCACTGGAGGTTTTTTCAATCTAGATTTGAAGCTTTCGTGACTGCAGGAATCCATACTTTTTGATTCTTTCGGTAAAGTCACGTAGGTAGAAAATTAAATCAATCACCACGTTTCGGGCGCAACACAAGCATCCGCCATCAGGTGGGAAAGCATGGTCTGCTGCTAAAACAGTCTGCCTCAGTTTAAAACAGTCTGCCTCAGCAGCAGACCACACTTTCACACCTGATGACGGATGCTTGTGTTGCGCCCGAAACGTCGCGATTGATCTTATTTTATACCTACGTGACTTTACCGAAAGAACCAAAGAGTATGGAGGGTTTTTTTGTTTGTTGGGGTGAGATCGCGTAAATATAAATTCCAGCCAATTATCAAGAATGCGTCAAGTAAACAAAACGTGGCATTTCGTTACGAGTCCAGCCACACACACCGCCTGTGTGTTGGAGGGTAAACCCACCACATTTGACCGATGAAGCGAATTATAATGACTGGCGAAACGTCACGGTAGTCGAACTGTAAACGTTGTGAGTTTACTCTCCAAAACACAGGCGTGCTCAACTCTGAACTAATCAGTCACATTTAGTTCACGTGACTAATTGGCTGCGTCAGGGGGTCGCGGGTTTAACGACAAATTTATATTCATGCAATCCAACCCAAAAAAAGCCTCTCATGGATAAGTTTAGCCGCGAAAGAGCCAACTTGTTAAACCCACGGCAAGTTGACCCATCGCCATCTGTTCCCATCTGTACGTTGCCTCCTCGCACGTGTTGTGAGGGTTTTCTCCGGGCGCTCCGGGTTTTTCTTCCACACGTACAATAATAATAATAAATAAACCCCTCCACTGTGGATGTTGTAACGCTCAACGGAGAGAGGATGCGCGCTTCCCTCCCACCGCGTCTCTTTGTGCGAAGAGAGCAGCGGTGTCGTGGCGATTGTAGAGGACGAGCTTTACTAGCCTGCTTCGCCCGGGACGTGCATTCTCGTCTTGGATTAATTCGCGGAGGGTGGGAGGGGGGGGATGCGTGACGTCAGCAGGCACAATGCGTGACGCTGCCGGCACGCGGGTGACATCACAGATGTGACATCACAGATGTGATGTCACCGCTCACTTGCCGTGCAAAATATGATATCTATTATTGCGCCCCCCCCTGCCCCCGCAAGTCCATTTTTATACTTTTTGCATTATGTACACTCTGGAAGCTGCCCACACGTCAAATGTCAAGTTTGTAGCGTGTTGGGAAGTATGCTAAACATTTCAAACAGACACACATATTCACACATTTCCCTTTTAAATATATAGATGTACGTGACGCGGTGGGTTGGTGGTTGCAGCGGCAACGGCCCTGTGGTTAGCGCGCCGGGCTGCGGAACTTGGCACAATCCGAGTTTTCAATTCCTGGCCGTGGCTATTGGCAGTGGCAGGTGATAGACCCGAATCAGTCCGGAGTAAGCTCAGCAGGTTCAAGTTTGGATAACGCTCGGATGGGTGGACACCGTGCAAGCCAGGTTGTCATCAGCTACAGCGTGGTCAGCGGAGCAAAAGCCATTGTTGCACGACACTTCTACGCTCCCTCGCCGACAGTCCCACGCCTTTGCCAAGCCGGCACTAGCCAGCGCGGTGAAGTACGGTCAAAGGACCCCCCCCCCGTGATCCACACAGCGTCGCTATCCACACAGTGTGGGGAGGCCTTAATCCAGCAGTAGATTGACAAAAGCGCCGGACGTGTACACGCTCAGTGTATTTGTACTGCACGATCTGTTAATGGTCGTGATGATGATGAAATGAACGATGCTGCTGATGATGATAAATAGACGAGATATAAGTAAAGAAACCAGTATCATGAGAGCCGTGACAGTGATCGCGGCAGTAGTGATGATCATAATGTTGCCACAGTGCCGAGATGTTAACTACCTCGCTTGGTATACAGGAGGTCGCGGGTTCGATCCTGCGTGTCTCTCTCCCTGTGGCCGCGTGGATTTTTCTCCGTTTTTTTCCCTCCACGTTTAGGATCAACGTCACGCTCAGCAGTTGACAGGTTTGGTATTTTATGCCATCTAACCCAACAACAACAACAACAAAAAAGAGAAACCTCGGTTACGAGTGCTGCTGCGTCTCGGGCTATTTCTTGCGAGTGGCGGATTTTTTTGCCGCACCGCTGGCGGCTCCTCGCTGGAATGCTGGCCCCGGTTCCACGCCGGCACGGGGCGCCGGCACGGGGCGCGTTCGCCCAGAGTACCGAAGTCGCCAACCCGTTGCCGAAGAGAGCAGAAGCAGCGAAATGTTCGGGACGTTCCCGCGAAGAAACCTCACGAACATTCGGTGCGTCGGTTCGATGGCGATAACAAAAAGTAACAACGGAGTCGTTAGGAAAGGGGCCCCAGAAGGCCACTGACATTTGGGGCGTGAGCGGGGAGGAGCGGCGGGCTCCGTGGTTAGCGCACCGCCCGCGACGGACGTGGCCCCCTCCCACGACCGATGCGTCGGCGGCAAGCCACGTCTGCAAGCGTTCCCGAGGCCTCACCGGGCACGCACCGACCGGCGTGGTGAAGTATGGTCACACAGACCCCCCTCCCCCAGCCGCCCGCCCCCCCTCCCCACGTGCTGAAACAGGGTACAGAGACGCCTTCATCCAGCAGTGGCTTCAAGACCGAGGGTCCAAAAACGTCGCCTATTGTGTTGCTTTTTTCCTTCTTTTAAGGCCACACGGTATTGCTTGCGAGCGTGTTAAGTTGTTGTAGGTGTGTCTGTGTGTGTGTCATTCGTGGGGAGCAGTGGTGTAGCAGGTTAGCGCGCTGCGCTACGAACCCGGCGATCCGAGTCCGATTCCTGCTCAAGGCCAACACCAGTGAAGATTTCTGAACCTGTTCTAGGCCTCCCCTAGGTCGACTCAGCCTCAAATTAGTACCTGGTGCGGTGTGTAAACGTCGCTACCGGGGAGACAATGGCGGCCGGGCGTGGCGCTGGCCACTCACCCCCTCGTGTGCCGTGCCAACCTTAAGAGGTGCAGCTCGCTAACAGCACTTGCCCCAACAGTCTGTTCAGGTTATACGTGGGGGACCTTTGCCTTGTGTGTCAGTCAACCCATGGCACCTGCTGGGTCCGTCCCGTGACCTCGCGCCAGCGGGTGCCCGACACTTCACGTGGCCTTAAACTGCGCACAGCCTAGCGCAGGCG
>JAAXLI020003746.1:0-10310 GCA_014621495.2 Entosphenus tridentatus | reverse complement strand
TACGTGACTTTACCGAAAGAACCAAGAAGATGAATCCCTGCAGTCACGAAAGCTTTAAATCGAAACAGATGAGAATCGTTATCTCGTTGTTTCTTGGCAGGACGAGGGCTTCACTCCGTTGCACGTCTCTGCCTGGGAGGGCGATGAGGCAATGCTGAAGCTGTTCTACAACATCACCAGCGCTGACCCCAACATCACCGACAAGGTTGGGGACACGTTGCCCCGGTGCAGGAATCTCACAGAGTGAAACGCGGGGGGGCCGGGGGGGGGGGGGGGGGGTGGAGCGTTACGTCTCACGCATTGCACACGTGTCGGGCACGTTTTATTGGTGTCATTGGCCTGCAGATGTTGTCAAATTCATGTGTTCCACCGTCTCTCAACGTAATTCCATTAACGTCGTTGACGTCCAGTCGAAATAATCACTGTAATTAATATGCCGACTTCCCACAATCCTCCCTGCCTACATACACATCCCATCAGCCTCACACGGCCTTCCGGCACGCGCATCATTTCGGCAGCGTTGGACAAACACGAGACAGTGCACTGGTTTTCGACATGCGGTGCCTCATCAGCAGAGTCATGGTCACGTCGTGACGCTGAGTGCGGGTCTCTGCGCCGTGTGGTGGTGCTCAGCTGGACCGCTCACCGCTGCACATCGCCGCCGAGCGCGGCCACACGAGCGTGGTGGAGGTGCTGACTGACAAATTCAAATCGGACGTCATGGCCAGGACCAAGGTACTCGCAGGGACTGGGCAGGCCCGGTCGAAGCCGGACGAAGCCGATCGAATCGGGAGAAGGGTCTCTCCGGCTGTCGGAGATGTCCAGCATTCCATCAATAATGAGATGATTGAGAAGAGACGAAACGAATAATGATACGTGTATGTCCTTAACATCTGAGATATGTGATCAATGGTTAACAGCAATTGTTATTGCTGTTAGATAAGCCACTGATTTCCATAAGGGCAACAGACGGTATGAATTGAGGTCTGGGGAGTTCTTTAGCCGTTCAGCCTCCATGGTTGTTAGCTGATGAATAACAATTAGCGAAGTATTTACGATTTTATATTTACAATCTAATGACAAAAGATCATGGCCGTAAGTTGTGCCCGTGCGCTAAACAGCGTTCCATTCAGAGTTTGGTTTTATTCGTAAGAAGATGTATATATGTTTTTTTTTTATTTTCTTTGGGAGGCATCCTGGCTTACCCCACAAAATTCCGGCTTACTCGCGTCCGGCTTCGAGAGCTTTCGACGGCGACGTTTAACAGGAGACGCGTGCGGCACCTCCACAACAAAACCGCGCGTCGCATCGTCTGCCGCAGGACGGCAGCACCCTGATGCACATCGCCTCGCAGTGCGGCCACCCCGACACGGCGCTCGCCTTCCTCAAGAAGGGGGTCCCCCTGCAGATGCCCAACAAGGTGAGACAGGTGGCAGTCCCGACGGTTAGAGAAGGTCTTCTTGGTTCTTTCGGTAAAGTCACGTAGAAGGGAAGTAATAAAATAATAAAAATAAAATATAATAAAGTAATTCTCACGACGTTTCGGCCACAACACAAGCAGCCGTCCTCAGGTGAAGACCAGGTCTGTCGAGGCGACAGCGTCTAAATGAAACACCACCACGCTTGGAGCGTCTATTTAAGCTGGGTCGGAAGGGGGGGGAAAAATGCGCCTTGACAAAAGAATCTGCATATCAAGAGGAATTTAGCATATTTATGGGAAATGCAGGAATGCGACCAGTGCTACTTGTGAAATGCGCAGGAGGTGGGCGGGGGGTTTTCAAAGTCATATTATGCCCATGCATTATGCAGGACCAGCATAATGCATGAGAAGGGGCTGCTCCGGCTGTCCCCCGTGAAACGTTTGCCAACGATCGGGAACGTGGTCCGGTGGTCATCGTCTTTCTGGCCTCGTGCTCAACCTCGTGCTGCGGGAAAAAGGCTGCGCTACCTGAGCAGTGGGCGGGGCTACCCGAGTAGTGGGCGGGGCTATCCGAGTAGTAGGCGGGGCTACCAGAGCAATGGGCGGGGCTACCCGAGTGGTGGGCGGGGCTACCCGAGTAGTGGATGGGGCTACCTGAGCAGTGGGCGGGGCTACCCAAGTAGTGGGCGGGGCTATCCGAGTAGTGGGCGGGGGCTACCCGAGTGGTGGGCGGGGCTTCCCGAGTGGTGGGCGGGGCTACCCGAGTAGTGGGCGGGGCTACCTGAGCAGTGGGTGGGGCTACCCGAGTAGTGGGCGGGGCTACCCGAGTCGTGAGCGGGGCAACCCGAGTCGTGAGCGGGGCTACCTGAGCAGTGGGTGGGGCTACCCGGGTAGTGGGCGGGGCTACCCGAGTAGTGGGCGGGGCTACCCGAGTAGTGGGCGGGGCTTACTGGGCAGTGAGCGATGACACCTGAGCAGTGGGAGGAGCTAACTGGGCAGTGGGAGGGGCTACCTAAGCAGTGGGTGGGGCTACCTGGGTAATGGTCTCGGCACGGGCGTGCAGTGGAAAAGGGGTGGCGGCGAACACGTGCTGAGGCGTGCCTCGCCGCCTCCAGGCCAAAGGGAGCCACGCATCTTCCATCTCTGTCACGCTTCCCAGAATCAGAACCAGTATTTATACTGCAGGAGGAATCCGATGAGCTATAAAGCTTCTTTCCACAGATGTCCAGCAGGGGCACGGGGTCAGAATGTTACGACAACAGACGATGTAGTGCAAAGTACAAGAAAAACAAATCACCCAAAAACGTACAAATAAAACTAAGCCATATTTTATGGGTCTTTCGGTAAAGTCACGTAGATAGGTTCAAAGTAACCTATCTCCGTGACTTTACCGAAAGACCCATAGAATATGAATTCCTGCAGTCACGAAAGCTTTAAGTCAAAACTAAACCATCCCCATCCTATCAGGCAAATCCCTCTGACGTATCAACTTCTTTTTCAGAAGCGACCTGGCCACCACGAATGACAGCTCAACAAAGTGGCTTGTCGCTTGGACATTTATAGCGGACGTGTCGCTGGGCTCAAGTGTCCCACGTGTGCCCCCCCCCCCCCCCGAGGCCGGCGCTCTGTGCCTGCACGTGGCGGCCCGGAGAGGCCACGCGGCCGTGGTGCGGGCGCTCCTGCAGAAGGGCGCCCCGCCGGACGCTCGCGCCAAGGACGGCCACACGGCGCTGCACGCCGCCACGCTCCACTGCCGCCCCCTCGCGGTGCAGGCGCTGCTTGGGTTCGGGGCCCAGGTGCAGCTCACGGGGGGGCCGGTGAGCCTCACGCGTCCAGATGCGCTTCTGCGGCCGTCTGGAACGCTCTTTCTTCGATATAAGGAAGCCACTCGAGCCGTGCGCTTTTAAATCGTGTAGATCGGTAACTTATTTCTTTAGAACTGCTTTTTTTTCAGTTTGTTGTCACCCCCCGCACCTCCGATTAGCACGGTTGGCTTCGTACGGCTGCGTGAGGAGTTCAACGTAGGCACGCGTGGGTCCGCGCAGGCGCAGGAGACGCCACTGCACATCGCCGCCCGGGTGCCCGAGGGGGAGAAGGTGGCCGAGATGCTGCTCAAGAGCGGCGCCAACGTCAACGCCGTTCAGAAGGTGCGGGGGATCCACCGGCGAATGGGAGTAAACGCCGAGTCGGCCTTTTGTTTAAAAGCGCATTCATAGCGTACCGTGGTTGTGTATAGCATGAGAAGGCGAGAGACTGAACGTCATGTTTCGACTTGGTAGAGAATAGGTTACCACAAGAAGCAGGGGGAGAGAGCGAGTGAAGTTACGTGAGCAATGCGAACGATTTTGATGCAACTGGGAATGTTCAACGCAAGGTTCGTGAGTGAATTTATAGCAGCCAAATACTCTAAAGCGCGTTGTTCTAAATGTGGAGGGAAAACCCGGAGGACCCGGAGAAAAATCCACGCGACCACGCGGAGAGAGAGACACGCAAACTCCAAATATACAGCAGCAGGCGTCAGAGTTGGGATGGAACCTACAACCTCCTGCATACCAGGCGAGGTAGCTAACATCTCGCCACCGTGTCACCCCGGGGCAGGACGGGCAGACGGCTTTGCACGTGTCCGCCCGGCACGGACACCTCAAGATGCTGCAGGCTCTGCTGGAGGAGGGAGGAGACCTCACCTGCCTCTCGGAGGTGCTCGCCGGTGGTATCATCACGCCCCGATTAATGCCCAATCAGTTCATTAACGCTTCCTTCCCACTCACGGCTCGTGAAGGCCACCGGGCATCCGGGAAATTGAACTTCGGTCATTCCGATTACCCAGTAAACGTGCAACGTTGCCTCGACGTTGGCCCGACGTTTACCCTTCGGTGGCTCAACCTGTCACGTGTATAAGGATACTTACTGCATTATATATTGTAAAGCTTATGGCAGTCCTTTAAAACCACCACGTGACGGAAAAGGCCCAAGCAAGCGTGGACCTGGTGATAGCTCGATCAACGATCTCTGTCGACCGATCGTGGTGTTTAGTCTAGTGTCTTACACAAGCTAAACATCTTTATGGTAATGTAAAAAAGTGAGCGTTGAGGTGGTGCTCATTACCAGATTACAGCTGTGGGCCAGTGGTGGAAATTCCACCGTTCTATGGCAGGGGCGAGCATTTCTAGCGGACAGCCACTGTTGACTTCTCCACAAAATGGTGCTCATTTAATTGACCTCTGAGGAATGATGAGCAGTTTAATCAACCCCCAAACGAGAATGAGAATTTGCATCCTTGCGCTTGTAAGGCGCTCGCCTTAATTACTACACCATAAGTAATGCCTATATTTCGAAAAATGTTAAATTAGTTTTTTTTTAACCACTTTTTATAAAAACAATGTTTTACTAAAATAGATTTTTTCACTAAAATATTTTTTTCACATATATAGTTCTCTCTCGTGTAAAGCAGACCTCTATGATTGCCTTTCAAAATCGGTACGCAAGTTTTATTGACTCGGGCTTGAAGTCTTATCGGAGGCTATCCGGGGGATCTTTGCCTTTGTCCGTGGCGAGGCCGGTGAGGGGGTCCTCCACGTGGCGGTGCGTCACGGCCACGTGGCCCTGGTGCGCGAGATCCTGCGAGTCTTCTCCGCCGATCCGCGCCGATTCCAAGCCACGGCGCTCGTCAACCAGGCCAACGAGGTGGGCCTGCCTCGCGATTTAAGAAGCCCTCGCCGTCGTACAACAGCCGCGTCGTGACATCCACTTGAGCCGGGGACCTCGGGATTCCAAGTCCGGGCGCGCTGCCAACCGTTATACTCCTTTTTTAACTGCCCACGCGTGCTCCAATTTCACCTTTTATGCCATCGGAACAGCAAACACAAACACACACGCGCTTGATATTAGCCGTTTGAAGTGGAGCGAGAATTGAGTCGCCAATAAATCGAGGTTGTTGCTGACCCGGCTGTTGACTTATGAGAGCAAACTCGGCAATAGCCGCCTCTCACTCGAGCACACACATGCTTTGGTGGGAGCCACCCGCGACGGACGAGTGCTGGCGGCGGTCACGCTCTCGCTGTCCACGCAGGAAATTGGATGTTTGTCCACCTGAGCAGGACACCAAGTTTGTGACTTTTATTCGGCCGTAAAGAGTAATGAAAAAAATCAATATACGGTTTAGCTCTCTGTCTAGATGTGTTTTCGGGTTTCGCCACAAAGCGTGTGTTGTTCGGCCTGGTGTCAGACGTTCCGCACCCTATGCTGGGAGCTCCAAATCAATTATCCAATAAAAATGAGCATGCGTACTAAAAGTGCTGTGAGATGGCCTGGCGTGAAAGGCAACTCTATCATCCACGAATGACCGTATTTGTATCACTATTATATCACTAGGCATGGAATGATGCACGGAATTCATTGATTTAAAACGATCCCGACGCTTGCGACACCACGCGCCGAACCCCGTGCACGATCTCGCAGAGCCGCTGTTGCGTTTCGTCAAACGCAACGAGACGCAAACCGTGCAGACAAACAGGCAGAAAACGAATTTGAGAAAACGACACCGACGAGAGAGGAAAAAACGCGAGGCGACAAATCACAAATCGACGTCGTTTAAATCATCGCCGGTGCCCGCCAGGAAGGAGAGACGCCGCTGCACTTCGCCGTTGAGCTGCCGGGGTCGGCGGGAGGCGGGGCGGCTCCGGAGGTCGCGCGCCTCCTCCTGCAGCACGGCGCTGACCCCGCCGCACACACGCACCTGGTACGCGCTCACTCACTCACTCACTCGCTCACTCGTTTGCTCACCCGCTCGCTCGCTCACTCACCCGCTCACTCGCTCACCCGCTCACTCGCTCACTCGTTCGCTCACCCGCTCGCTCGCTCACTCACTCGCTCACTTGCTCGCTCTCTCACTCACTCACTCATTCACTCGCTCACTCACCCGCTAACTCACTCGCCCACCCACTCACTCGCTCACTCGCTCACTCGTTCGCTCACCCGCTCGCTCGCTCACTCACTCACTTACTCACTCGCTCACTCACTCGCTCGCTCACCCGCTCACTCGCTCACTCACTCGCTCACTCACTCGCTCGCTCACCCGCTCACTCGCTCACTCACTCGCTTACTCACTCGCTTGCTCGCTCACTCTCTTACTCACTCGCTCACTTGCTCGCTCTCTCACTCACTCACTCACTCACTCGCTCACTCGCTCGCTCACTCACTCACTCATTCACTCGCTCACTCACCCGCTAACTCACTCGCCCACCCACTCACTCGCTCACTCGCTCACTCATTCGCTCAACCGCTCGCTCGCTCACTCACTCACTTACTCACTCGCTCACTCACTCGCTCGCTCACCCGCTCACTCGCTCACTCACTCGCTCACTCACTCGCTCGCTCACCCGCTCACTCGCTCACTCACTCGCTTACTCACTCCCTCGCTCACCCGCTCACTCGCTTACTCACTCGCTCACTTGCTCGTTCTCTCACTCACTCACTCACTCACTCACTCGCTCACTCACCCGCTCACTTACTCACTCACCCGCTCGCTCATTCTCTTGCTCACCCGCTCACTCACTCGCTCACTCGCCCACTCGCTCGCTCACTCACCCGCTCGCTCGCTCGCTCGCTCACTCGCTCGCTCACCCACTCGCTCGCTCACTCGCGGTGGAGCGCTCGCAGGGCGTGACTTTAGCGGGTCGCTCCGTGCGACCTCCTCCTCCTCCGTGTCTCCCGCCTCCAGACTGGAGAGACGCCGACGCACTACGGCGCTCGAGCTGGCGGCGTGGACGCTCTGACGGAGATCCTGAACCACGTCGGTCCAAACGGCGCCCAGAGGGCCCTCAACCGGCAGGCCAAGGTGACCACGGCCGAACGGGAATCCGCAGGAAGTTGAGGGAATCGATCACGGTTCGTTCGCGACTGCGGTCCGAATGATCGCTTCAGTTGAATTTTGGGTTGGGCCACGGAATGATCCGGCCAAGTTTGCGTCATCATCAGTCCCTCCACCACCCGACGCAGCCACACTAATGGGATTGCCACTTGTGCACGCGTTTAACGACGCACCGCCAATCTTTGTTGCAGCTCACCGAGCAAGTCGGAGAACGGATTTCGCAGCAACATTTTTGCGATGCTTAACGACACAGATTTGTCCAGATCTAATGGCTGATTCAATTGTCTGAATGTTGAGAAGTCCTAACATTATTTCCCTCATTGAGATTCGCGAACCGTGCGTTGGTTTTCGCGGTCGTGCTTTTGTGTGTCGGTGCTGGGAGCTTCTTCAGGAACTGATTCCTAGCCACCGTCTTGCAGCCCGGTGGGATTGACAGCTCAGTTCCTGAAGAAGCTCCCAACACGGGAGCGGAACGTAAGACGTCATGCCGAACAACACGCGGTACAGCCCGAAAACACCATCGGAAGCTATACTCTGCACTTGTCCGAGTTTATAGATGCTTAATTGCTCTCCTTGTTCTAGATAAGGCAATGCCTTATCTAGTGAATATTTAGTTTTTTAAAGCTATGCAGCATGCTGGGGCAGTGGTGAAATAAACCAATACCGATACACACCGTTTTCCACGAAGTGAGGGTGACGTCACCACGGCTCCGGTGCCAGGCCAGGTGCACTTTTAAATTAAACACACACGCGTGACCGCAACCCTGCAGAACGGATGGACACCTCTCATGGTGGCAGTCGAGGAGGGGCGCCTGGAGGTCGTGAATCTTCTGCTGGAGAACCACGCGAGAGTGGACGTCTTCGACGAGGTCTGGACTCCAAGGAGGAGCCGTCACTGGCTGCTCCGGTCTCCCGGCCATCGCTTTTCTTGGGGAGGCGGGGGGGGTCGGGGAGGGGTCTTTATTTTTTTCTTCAGGAGGTCGCTGGGTTCACGAACCTCCAGTGGTGGCAGTAGCAGTGTCCTCCCATCATCATTCATCATCATCGTCGTCATCATAATTTCCCATCTGCTGTGTCAGTTCATTCTCCTCTCCTGCGCCTCCTCCTGCACTCCATCAGTCCGTCGTGTTGCTACTCGCGCTGACACTGATTTTTCTGGATTCCTGTTTGGTGGCATTTTTCTGACGTGACCACGGCAAAGTTT
The DNA here is from genome assembly GCA_014621495.2 of Entosphenus tridentatus. Lineage (NCBI taxonomy): Eukaryota > Metazoa > Chordata > Hyperoartia > Petromyzontiformes > Petromyzontidae > Entosphenus > Entosphenus tridentatus. Next base: position 1,817 of record JAAXLI020003746.1, on the reverse strand, counting down.
GCGTTCATTCATTCTTTCCGCTACGGTTCATCAAGATGAGACGCTCTGGAAATTAAGACGAACTCCAAAGTTGCGCCTGGTGTTGATTCACTTATTTGATAGGCTTATTTATTTATCCAGGAAAGTCACACTGAGTCGTAGGACTCCGTTTCAGGAGGGTCCTGCTACAGTGGGTTTTTATTTTAAGAGATTTTTTCTGCCGATTCATTATTTTACAAGTGGGAGGAAACCGGAGCACCTGGAGGAAACGTGAGGGGGAAACACTCCATCCCCGTACAGATGGAAACATATGGCGATTAGTCCCCTTGCTGTACTACCTTCTCCTGGCGAGCCAGGGCATGACCCCTCAACAGCGCCGGATTACGGCCCACGTGGCATCGTAGCCACCAGCGCCCAGCTAAAGTTATTCAACTGTGGCCACACACACACACATTCGCTGGATTAAAACACAGTATGCACCCTTACCATGTGCTTTTAAGTACAGTCTGTGCTCCTATGACGCTGTAGTTGCGTTCCTGAAGAACACCGCGTTACCGAAAAATCGCGTTAAAATAAATAATATATCATGTAGGGTAGAGCACAGTCCGCGATATCACGTGAGATGCGTACGCAGGCTGAACAAACGCCGAGGCGCGTGGGTGGCATCTAGAAGCATCCAGCAGCATCCCAGTGCCTTGCATGACGATGCTGCACCAAGGCAGCCGTACAACCGCTCATTCCTACTCGCACTGCGACGTAGTTTTGTTCGCTCAACCGCCGTTACATCATGAAAATAACAACAACAACACGCGGCGTTACAGGAGTAGAGACTGTCCGGGGGGAAACAAAACGACACGCGTCTTGATCCGGCGTACGCGGCGTCGCCCGTTGTCACGGCGTGCACAGCGGCGCTACGCCTCCGCTCTCCTGCCAGATCCGAACCCCCCCCCACCCCCCCCGCTGCCACCCCTGAGCGCCGAGGAGCGTCCCCGCGTTTGTCTCTTTGCCGCAGCACGGCAAGGCGGCGCTGCACCTGGCGGCGGAGTCGGGCCGCGACGGCGTGGCGGGCGAGCTGCTGCGGCGCGGCGCCTTCGCCAACGCCAAGAGCAAGCTGGGTCACACGCCGCTGCACGCGGCCGCGGGCGCGGGCCACGCGGCCCTCGCGCTGCTGCTCGCGCGGACGCACGGCGCCGCCGTGGACGCGCTCACGCTGGTGAGGGGGTGGCGGAGGAGGAGGCGGAGGTGGACGCGGCGACGGAGCCGACCGTCCACGAGTCCAGAACCAAATGTTCGACATTGCGGGTGCCAGCAGAGTTGGCGGAGCTTTTAGCGGTTCTGTTTTTTTTCCTTCACGTGGGCATTGTCGGTGACCTTTGGCATAACCGCTTGAGATGAGTGGGTTATCAAATCATTAATGAAAAATATAATTAGAATTATAAATATAGCCATGCAAAGTAAATTGGTTCTGTGAATGTATTGCGACCGTAGGCGGTACCGATTTCTGCTCTGCCTCAGGGGCTACCAGAAGAGCACTGGAAGGAACCCTCTGTAGAGCAACGTCATCGATGGGCCGTGTGAACTGAAGTCAAAGGCCAAATGTTCCACACGCCCTGATCCACGTGACACACCATCCCAGAATCCGAATCTCCGTGTCGCAGGCGATAGCCGTCGTGCCCGGCTAACATTGTTGAATCTCGTCGCACTCTCGTTTCCATCCCCATGCCGTTGCCTTGGCCTCCGCATCTCCTCGCGGCGCAGCGGAGGAGGACGCCGCTGCACCTTGCCGCGACGAGCGGGCAGCTGGACGTGTGCAGGACCCTGCTGCAGCTGAAGGCCGA
>JAAXLI020003744.1:0-10310 GCA_014621495.2 Entosphenus tridentatus | reverse complement strand
CCCTAGAGACACGTAGATATACATTAAAGACAAGCCACAGTTGTGTGTGACTGTGGCCATGCAACCCAAACTATGGACCATATAATGAACCCCTAGACACGAAGATATACATTAAAGACAAGCCACAGTAGTGTGCGACTGTGGCCATGCAACCCAAACTATGGACCATATAATGAACCCCTAGACACGAAGATATACATTAAAGACAAGCCACAGTTGTGTGTGACTGGCCATACAACCCAAACTATGGACCATATAACGAACCCCTAGACACGTAGATATACATTAAAGACAAGCCACAGTTGTGTGACTGGCCATACAACTCAAACTATGGACCATATAATGAACCCCTAGAGACACGTAGATATACATTAAAGACAAGCCACAGTAGTGTGCGACTGTGGCCATGCAACCCAAACTATGGACCATATAGCAAACCACTGTAATCTGCGCTCCTTCAACGGAGGAAGAGGAACACAATGTAAATTACACACGAAACGTGTTGTGTATTTTGAATTGTTACGTTCAGATTATATCGAGGAAAGTACATGCCCCATCCTGTTTACACTGCAACACACAAACCGAGAGTTTCGAGGTCACATGTCATTAGTTCTTAATCACGGTTCATTAACCCAAAGTGTCACGACCACAAACAACACGCATTATCACAAACACAATTACAGATGCAGGGCAGAGGACATTGCTACGTAATTTAACAAATAATGACCATGCACTGCATTATACCACGACCCCTCTTTGCGAACTTTCAAATGCAGGTGGTATATGCATTCGGATATTCCTTTTTTTAATTGCAACGTTGTGGTTCAATGTATTTTTTTTTTATCATTTGAGCAAGAGGTGGCCGGGTGGCTCAGAGGTCAGAGGGCTGGACTGGAACGGCTGAGAACCTGGGTTCGATCCTGGGTTCGATTTTCAGTGTGCAGAGTTTTCACTCCATCACCACGCAGGGTGCTGTGGAGTCATGTTGTGCTGCAGTTATGGCACGTGAACAGTTTCATTGAATGTGTGCTCAACATGTTACAGGGTGGTACAATGCACTATGAACTTGGTGACCTGAATGCGATTCCTGCCTATGGGTGATCACAGCAGCGTATGGTGGGATCTGAACCGGTCCAGGGCATCAACAAAAATCCCAACTTTCAACCCTAACTGGCCAATGTGGTGAAGTATCGTCAACGCTCCCCGACGACATCAAGGCCAGTGGATTAAAAAAAACAACACCCACTGGAGTCTGAACAGACAACCACCACCTTTCTTCAAACTTTTAACTGCAAAGCGCCCACTGTGGGAAGAGAACTGACGCACATCGGCCTTCTCCAGCCACAGTCGCACGCAAGTCACGATACCAGCAACCATCATCAGCATCATCATCTTCGGTCACAAAGGCCAATGGCAAGTGGACGACAGTTGATCATCGATTATCCGGCGTGTGATTATCCCGCTTCCAACATTATCCGGTGGTCCCGGGCCGATCCGGCGAAACCGGCAAACCGGCGATCGTCAAACACATGTTGTTGAAACAAGAGCGTCGTAGTACTGTACGTACATCACCCCATGATGAGATTGGAATGGTACAGTTAATACAGTACCTTTTTACAGTATGTTTTTTTTGTCTATTTGTATGTTTATTTTTGCCAATCCTAATATATAAACACCCAGCTCTGTGATTCTGTCATTCTGTGATTAACGCGGCACGGATTGGTTGAAGTGAGTCACGTGACCGGGACCAAGCAGCCAACCAGAGGTGCGCCCCTCACAAACATGTAAGCCCCCGAACAGGCACGGGTAGGATGACGTCCCCGACACGCGTGTCATCACGCACATATGGGCGGTGACGTCAGCTCTTTCACAACACCTCAGCCGCGTTCGTGTGTAATGACGTCACACCTCCAACCACGACAAGCGCGCAGCCTGCGGTGGCCCTTCATCCAGCAGGGCATTTGAACACTAAAAAAAGTACAGCACTCATGTACAGTGCTGACTTTTTCCACTATTAAAGTTAAATGATATAACACACAGTTATGTGTGTCATTCTGTCTGTCATTCTGTCACTAACGCGTAAACTTGCCGAAAGATTTATATAGAAGAAACTAGGTGGTTGGGGGCGCCACAGGCGGCCCCCAACAACCTAGTTTCAGATAGTAAACAAATGTAAAACACTAAAAAAACATACACGCCACCTAAAAACATGTAGTACAAGAATGTAAAAAAATAAGATCTTTTAAAACATGATTAGTGATTATCCTGTTTTAAAAAATTCGGCGCCCCCAAAGCCACCGGATCGATGATCGAATTTTATTCAAATAACACAATTAAGCGCATAACACAACAATGACATACGGTTAAAACAACAATTTACTAGCTCGCATAGTTCTATCGTAAACGTGCTCCACGCTCACAAAAAAAAGTGCAAATGCGCTAATAGTTTATCGTTGCCTACAAACATGGAAGTTCCCGGGGCGTTGGGGACACAACGATTTGCAACTCACGCCACCTTCACAAAAAACAGCTTCTCAAACTCAAGTCCAAGTAGGGGGGGACGTGTTTACCAATCGCCATACGCTTGTGACGGATGCTGACGCGGTGTAACAGTCAGCACACTGGACTTGCAACCCAAAGGTCCCCTGGTGCGATCTCCCAGCACGGCAGTCAAGACAACGGTGCGAGTTGCATAAATCCGCTCACCGCTGTCCACCCAGCGATGTAAATGGGGACACCGAACTTTGGCGTCGATTGGCAAGTCGCATGCGGTGGGGTAAAGTGTGGGTACTCCCACCCTGAGACATCTGGCGAGGGTGGAGGAGGAGACCAAAAGAGCCTTTGCTTGCATGGGCAGGTACAAGGCCGCACCTTCACCTCACACGTATGTGTGTTGAACTTCTTTCGCACCGTACTAGCCAACCTTGCAGTATGTTACGATAAAGCTGGCATTTGAATATAGATTGAGGGAAATTGGAAGCCATTGTGAGGAAACCCTGCCACGAGGTGTTGCATTGAGCTATGTTTTGCTGCGTGATCGTGTTGGTCGATTTGTGGTGCTGTTGATGGGCAGCAGAGGGCAGTACGGTAGAACCCACTGCACTCTATCCTCTGCTCTGCACCTACACGAACCCGCACTGACCAGCAAGGTAAAGGTTATTGGGAGCTATATGACCGTAAAGTACAGTTATATAGCCCCCAATAACCTGCATGACGTTGTTCGGCATGACGTCTGACGTTTCACTCCCCGTGCTCGGGGAGTTAATTCCATTGATGAAGAAGCTCTCGGCACGTGGAGAGAAACGTCGGACATCGTACCGCCGAACGATGCGCGGCAAGACCTGAGAACGCACCCGAGGCCAGTGCGGCACAACCGCTAAAGTCTCCGTCGCAGCCTTTCTTTGTCACTGCGTGTCTGCGAAGAGCGTGGGGTCGAACGGGAGGACGCCTCGGCAGGAGGGCGCGCCGCAGAAGCACGGCTTCCGCTGGCCCGCGACGCCGTCACCGTCCTCACGACCTCCCCGGTCCTCCCATGGGGCGCCTTCTCCGTCGTCGCCGGCATCCGCGCCGGTTTCTCGTCCGTCGGAGCGAGCGACGCCGTCGCCTTCTGGCCGCCACGAGGGTCCGCGCGAGTTTCGAAATTCTCCCGAGTAGTCGTAGCAGAGCTCCTCGCCGTCGGCGATGTCGCGTGCGGCAAACAGAGCCAGCCTGCAGGGCACCGTGCGGGGGGGGGGGTAAAGGTCGGACGAATGTCAGCTCGACAGTCGTGCGTTGTTCACAGTGCGGTAGCGGTCAAGCTGCATGAGTGCGCTCATTGATGCAAGACAAGAGGGACTCTGTTGTGGGCACATGACGTGAAAATTACGTAACGTTTTGGAGTCGTCCTCTGATACGTGTTCATTTTTACACGTACACACATATTGTTGTATAGTTGCTAAGCACAAGAGCAAAGGCCCAAGAAGCCAAGCAGCTGACTGGCGGTTTCACCGCAAGGGATTGGGGGGGGGAGGTCATTTAACGGCGACCTTGGCAACACGGAGTGGACGCGGACGAGCGCCATGACGAGGTTGGGCTCGCACGAGTGGTTGAGGAAGCGACCCACGTTCCCGACGCGCTCCGGGTCCACGTAGGTGCTCGTCGCCGGGGCGACCCCCCGGCCGTCCCCGGCGTGCTCCCGCACCGCGATCAGGTAGTTGATGGCCCTGCCGTCACTGCCCCACGCCTGCCGCACGGCCCGGCGCCGGGCCTCGGCGGCGCCCAGCACCTCGCCCACGTACTCGCACACGAAGCGCCCGCGACCCAGCGGCTCCAGCGTCCGCACCGCCCAGCCCTTCCGCGCCGTGCGGAACACCTGCAGCTGGGCGCGACATAGCGTGCACGTGGGCGGCAAGTAAGGCCCGAGCACTCCCCGTGTGTAACGTTGAACTTCTTTCACGCCGATCGTAGCCAACCTGTGCTAATCGGAGGTGCGGAGGAAGGACAACAAACTAAACACAAAAAGCAGTTCTGGCATAAACACGGGAGGTGTTAAGATGTTCAAACACCAAATAGACACCTATTACAATGCATCAAGTCTGCATTAACCACACATATTCATGGTAAAACATACAAACAAGAGGCTGTCTCTGGTGTAGGCCGATCAGTTTCAAGGACAGTGCATACACCACCAGAGCATATATTTGCATTTTTTTTATCACAAGCATATTTCGTTAATGCAAGCTTGATGCCTTGTAACAGGTGTCTATTTGATGCGTAAAGATCTTTCCAGCTGTATTTGTCAGAAAGGGTAAATCCTTTATTATCATACAATAAAGGGTCCCATAGATATGTGCACGTGGGCATTTCAGAGTTTGGTCTCGAAGGTGGTAAAGGTGCAGCCCCGTAACGGCTCTGCTCACACCGCGGCCTGTGGAAGGGCCTCCAGAAGAGGAAGCCTCTCGAAAGCCCCTCCAGAGGTTAATTTTCCCCTTCCCTAGAACTAGGTGGGACTACCATCACTTCACTCCACCACACACGCGACCTGCCGATCGACTGTGGTGTATCCATTAATGCGTTTAAAACTACAAAAAATGAAAAGGTAAAAAAAAGCACCACTGAAACTACTGAAACGTATTAGTTCATTCGGGAACGTAAAATCCATAATTCCAGTAGCGAACATGCGCTGCTTGGCTCGTGACGTCTCTGCGTAGTCAGGACGCAGAAAACAAAGCCAGCGTTGCTTTGTGGGAACTTCAAGTCTTGAAGGATCATGATGTCGCTCACAGCAGTGCATGGTCACAGCTCGAGAGAAGGAACGTTTAACGCGCAGTCTCGCCCGGAAGACCACGCTTGCATTGCAAGCCGTTGCGAAGACCCGCGTGCTGCATCATTTCAACCGTTGATAAAAGTTACGGCCCTGGTAGTATCCCCCCCCCCCACGCCAACTCACCCGTACCGCCAGTCCCTTCTGCACCACCCTGCTGGGGCACGCGTCTCCGCAACGGCACAGGGGGTTGCACTCGAAGATTGGGCGCGCGAATCCGGCATCGCCGACGAGACGCCCGGCGGGGTCGTAGCACGCCGCGCCGTCGCCACCGCCCCGGAAGCACGGGCACGCGACGGGCGACGCGTCGCAGCGCCCGCCGGCGCACTCGCACCCCGGCAGCGTGAGCTCGCCCGGGTCCACGGCACAGCCGGGGCCCCGCACGTAGTCCGGCGTGTACTGCCCTCGTGCGATCGTGGCGGAGAGGGGGAGAACGGACGAAGGGAGCAGAAGATGAAGGGACGACGTCAACGCGGACGAATGAAGCGCGATGGGGGCCCGGGGCTGCTCTCGTTCTTGGGGGACTCCGCTTTGTGGATTCAATTCCTTCCCCTGATTGTTTTAACATCACCGATGACAAATGCTCCATCAACGGTTACTTACCTTCGTTATTTCAGTTCTGGTCTTGACATGTGATATATACAAATTGTAAAGCTACATTTATTTAAAATGGACAAAACTATTTTAATGTTGGCATATAACTGGTAGTCATGCATATCGTGGTTCTATTGATTAAATTAATAAATTAGACTATAGGATTTTTCATCATGCTAAAGTATTGCGTTTCAACCATTATAAAGTAGTTTAAAATTTTTGTGGTACCTTAAAACCAATGCTCCGGGCAGTAACCTCTGTATTTTTCGTGCAGGTAAGAATTCGTTTTGATTTGTATACCTTGTATGTAATGGGTTCATGAGCGATAGCAATAGGTTCATGGGCAGGCGGTTAGATGGACTGTTACGTGGCAGGACCGTGAGAGATGGCAGTGGCTTGGGGAGGCCTTCAGCCAGCAGTGGATTGATCTTGGCTGACGATGATGAATGGGATCCTTGCTGCTACAAGTTTTTGGTGGTATCGTGTTATGCACATGTCCCATTTTCGGTACATATCTTCATATGCAGCTGCAATGAGATGCAATAAAAATCTTAAATGTTATCCAATTGTATAGTATGTCATTTCAACCATCGCAAATAATTATACACAAACTCGATTTACAGTATAATCAGCAGAACACTACACGTCTTCTGTTCCTATGCTACCAAATGCAGCAATCACCTAGCTTGGGATTTCTCCAACTCGTCCTTGTGATCCACCACCCCAGTAAACATGCACCGTTGGGCCAACGTTGGCGCAACGTTAGACCATCTTTCCATGTTTACCAATCTTCTCTGTTCAAATACAACATTAAATCGTTACATGCTGCACATGCCTCATAATTGCTAAACCGTTGCATTCATGTGGTGTGGAGAGTGCTTCCTTAAACAGCGTACTTTAGGCTCTCCTGGGAGGCACACGTGTTCAATACTTAAGTTGAGTTTTCTGCTCATTACAAATGACAAAAAAACCCCACAACTAAATAAAGATTCCACTGTTGAGGAAAGTTTTGTTAGGGAGCACCTATTAAAGCAACCATGGTGCACCGCCGATTAGTACGGTTGGCTACGTACGGTCCGAAAGGTATTGTGGTCTATGCAAACATGACTCCTTGTAAAAAAAGGTGTCAGTTTTGTTGCCAGATGGAAGGGTAAAAAAACAATTATCAGAGACAGCCTTCTTGATGGCCTTGTCTCACCACCAGTGTTAGATGAGAGAACGGGGTTGGTAAACCTGGAACGGTGTACCGTGGCGGGGAACGCCAGGCCTGGCATTTGAGAAAACCGGACACAAGGCATGCAAGGTGTGGTTCATGAAGCAGGTACCTGTATGCAAGGTGGCATCTCACCATCCACATCGTTTGTCAATTCAATGGGAAGACTTTCCAGTCCCTGGGCCACGTCCGTGCATGCCCCACGAGACATCCCCACGACCCCTGTGCACCAACGCGAGACACATTACACGGGGTGACACCGCTTTGTTTGAACGTGCACATTGACAAAAGTGCGCGGCTGTGAGCTCATTGACGAATGTTAAGTGTTTTTAAATCCTTTATATTAATTTCACTTGTGCGCTTGCTTGCTTGCTTATGACCGTGCAAATCTTTCGGTCGTTTTTTAACCCACTTCCCATGATCCAATCGAGCTGACATTCTCCACACAGACTCGTTGTGCGTGACAATTAATGTTCGTGAAAAATGTTTTCAAAAATTTTACACTTTTTAGGACAAAAATATTATATTTAATTACCAATTGCTTAATGCTGGCATGCAATCATCTGACCCATAGGTGGCAGCCATCTCAAGCCAGAGGACGAGAGGACTCTAGCCGCCACGCATATAAAGGATTTATCGTGAAAACTTTGTTTTTCCGGGTTAATTTTTTGTTGTTATTGCTTGTGCACCGATGCAGCATCGCCAAATCACGTGAACTTTAAAGCGCAATCTTTCATTCCAAATAACGCTCCGAAATCCTCGCTCTGCATTTAATTAGGGCCATTGACATGAATATCAACCTTTTAATTGTATTCGTACATGTTGCTATCTTCGCTGGTAAATACTGCACAGTATTCTTTTGTGATGTATGCTCCAGCGTTTCATTGTCACGCTTTGACCGAGCTGCAGGGCTCCCTCTAGCGGGGATGTTATGCAGAGTGCAGCTAAAACCTAAACTGTACCATGGAAAGTTACAGTTCGAGATGGGGCGATTATTCGATTTGCAGTCGATCATCGATTATCCGGCTGCTGCTTTCGACGGTACCCGGACCGATCCGGCGAAACCGGCAACACCGCTGCAAAGGCGTCACAAAACGAAGTGGCGATGCTTGATTTCAGTGTCAAATATTACACACGGTACATATTACACGACATATGAAACAATACAAACACTGCACGTTTATACATCACCCCTCGCGGAGTCGTCGAGAATGGAGCGGTAAGTACAGTGCAGTAAATGCAGTAACTTTTTAAATTATATTTTTGTATGCTGATTTACACCAATGTGATAAAGTAAACAAATGTAAAACACTAACAAAAATATGTAACACCTAAAGACATGCGATGTAAGAATGTGCAAAAAAAATCTGTTTTAAATCATGATGAGTGATCTCCAGAATAATCGATGATCGATTTGTATTTCTAAAACAATCCACCACACTCGTGCTGTGGTCGATTACCTACTTTGGAAAGTTCAATCGCCTCCACACCCGCTTCTCAAAGGTGGGACCCTCCCCCCCCCGGGCCCCCCCCCCCCCCTCTAGAGATTAAACCGCGCGTTAAGTGCACGATGCCACGTGGCGGCCGCAATCATAGTAATTTAAATAAGCAAATAATTAATCGTGAAAATTTGTGTTATAACAATTCTATTTAATTAAGTAGAACGTGTTGTTTATATTTAAAGTTGCGCATTTTGATGTGACGTCACATTTCTCAAACACCCCCCCCCCAGGTGCGTGACGTCATTTATGGACGGCCCCTTAGATCGCGTAAAAATGTGTCGTTAAACCCGCCACCACCCGACACAGCCAAATGGTGAGGTCTGTCACGTAAACAGAACGTGCCAGTTCGTAGACGAGTACAGCAGCAGCACGCAGCGGTGTTGGGGGCAAAAGCGACGGACATTGACGCCGCAGCTCGCGAGATTCAATCCGTGCCGCTTTGGCGCGAGGCTTTGCTGCACTGCGACACCGCGTGCCGTAACATCACGAAAACCCCCTCACCCCTCCCCTACGAGTCACTACATTGTCATCTCATCATCAACAGTGCGTCTGCTGGCGGTTTCGTGAACGCGTGAGATTGTTATCTTTGAATGAAGCGTCACTTTAAAACAAACGAAAGGCAAAAACAACACGGAGCACGGAGCGCCATCACCCACCACCACGTGGCGCCCGATCGTGCCGGACTGTACCACCTGGACACGGGGCGGGAGGGGTGGGGGAAGTGAGATTGACAATCATTAAAAGGTGTGTTTGTTTAAATATAGTTGCGATGCAATTTGGCAGTGGAATATTATTTATAAAGTAATCATAATAGCTCGTTAGCAAAGTTTGGTTAAATGTGAGCTGTGCGTGGAGTTTTGATTGATTTCATATTTGGTTATGCCGCTTTGCCCACCCCCAGCCCCTATAGGAGTGCTTGGCGTTTCCCACTCGTCGAGGGCGGGGTGATGGTGACATCACTCAGAAAGAAAATCGATCAGCAATGTTGCCTTTATATATATCAGTGTCCCCGCATACAAAATATTTATACTTTTTTTTTACACAGTCCATCAGCCACACGGCCTTTTAAGAGCACATGATTTCAGCTGCATTGATACGCAAACTCTGGACCGGTTTTGACATTTCAGTGTCTCATCAGCAGTCAGTCAGGCTCGCTTCTACCAATATTTGTCAATTGACATGTTATTATGGACATGGGTCCTGGTTCGATAAGACTTTGGCAACCACTTTGGAAGTTCAACGTGGTTATCCTGACTTAACTGGTTGCCGCTGTAACATTGGGAAATGCCCTTCATTGGTTCAGGATTGACCAAAATGTATGAATTTACTATTCAACGTCCATTTCAGAGTCGAGGCATTCATTTAAAATGTGTGGCTGATTGACGCAGGCCATTGGTCCAAATATTGCACCAACATTTTTAACCTAAGCCAAGATTCCATTGATGGTAAATGACTTAACAGATGGGTTGTACGGGATATGAATGTACGGGTACGTCGTATATCCGAGGCTTGGGCTGGAATATAGATAGTTCTGTGAAAGGGTAGTTTTTGTGAACATCTCTCAAATGACTGACACCAAGTACAAGCACTGCTCCAAGTGTGGGCGGTTAATTGGTCAGGATGGATATGCGACGTTGGGCTGTACTGCATTGGAAAGGGGCCGTCTATAAATGACGTCACGCGATTTTGACGATTTTTG
>JAAXLI020003742.1:0-10312 GCA_014621495.2 Entosphenus tridentatus | reverse complement strand
GGAGAGTGCGTGGAGGGGAGTAGAGTGAGATGAGAGGGGCGAGGTAGAGAGTGCGCCGAGGGGAGTAGAAAGAGATTAAAAGTAGCCAGGGTTCAGTCGATGACATTTATCCGGGATTGGATTGGGTACCAGTGGGGGGATCGGGTTCTTGGAGCAACTCCCGGCCACCTATGCGAAGGGATTGACATCGGCGTGTGGGGGATAGGGAATGCCGATGCTACAGGAACCGTTATGGGGGCGACTGTTGCTCACTGGCCAATCCGTTACCGACAAGTGTAGACATTTTAACGCCACCTCTTACAACTCCTGGATGGTGATACTCAAACAATACCTGTACTCTGCAGTGTCAAAATCATGCCAATGTAGGTGACACCCCCCCCCATCCATCACCCCCGCCCAGTAAGCACCCTCATGCAGATACAGAACTGCTGCTGCTGCTGCCACATGGAACGATCTGCCAGACACGCGATGATATGGGCCGCCAATCGCCGGTTATTTGAACCCCGAATCATCACTCGCAGGGATGGGGATTGGGTCGAAGTGGTCTGTGGTTGTTTAGAGGGAAAGACTGGGGGAGAGTGACGCGTAGCCCGAAGAGATGAGGTCACACACACACAGACACTCACTCACGGTCATACACACACTCACACTTATTAAACATACTGTCAGTTTCACACTACACACGCGCAAGGCGCATAACACGACACACAGAACACAACACCCATAAAACGACACGCAGAACACAACACAGAACACGACACACAGAACACAACACAGAACACAACACAGAACACAACACAGAACACACAGAACATCGCTCTCCACCCTGTTGCTTGCGAACACAATGTTGCCGTGAAGAGTTCCATGGCCTTTTCATTATACTGTGGATATATATATAAAATCTGCATACAAATTTCACGCATTTACTGAGCGACCTATTGTTTAATTTGGCACGAGGCCTCTGCACGTGTTCTCTCCTAATAAGAACATTTGCCACACGTCTGATGTTAATTATTTATGCACAACAGGCCTTCTTGAGTATCAAGACTCGTTTTAGAACGGGGGCTGCTCCATTGATGATGCTGAGGCCGATTTATATCCATTATTACACCACCAGCACCTACAGTGACGGTTACACGAGGGGGTGGGTGGCCAGCACCACACCCGACCGCCTTTGTCTCCCCGGTGGCGAAGTTTACACACCGCACCAGGTACTCATTTGAGGCTGAGTCTAACTAGCGGAAGCCCAGGACCGGTTTAAATATTCACCGCTGTTATTGGTTGTGAGCGGGAATAGAACTCCTCCTCCTCCTTATCCTCCACGTCATCATCCTTCAGTGCGCAAACCATTGCGTCACCGCTCCCCACCAGTGATACCACCACATCAGTTACACCACCACCACTGCCTACACCATGCATTTCCCTTGCCACCACCACCACCACCACTGCGACCACCACCACACCCACTCATCTCCACATCGCCACACTCCTCAGCCCTCTCGAACGCTGCCGGTCGCCCTCCGCCGGGCGGCCCGCTAACCCCCGAAAGTCGCTTGCGCGCTCGATGGCACCGTCTCGAGAGGAGTACAGGGTGTGTGAAAATGATGGACCCAATTTCAAAGATGCATATTTCACGATGGCAACATGTTACAATAACACAAAAAGTTACGAACGGTTTAATGAGTTATCAAGTTTTACTAAACATTTTATAAATGCTCTATGTGCCCTCCACCTGCTCTACGGACAACATCGAGACGATAGTTGAAATCGTCCCAAACGCCTCTCAAAGTGTCTTCTTCCACTGAAATCACCGCTACCGTGATTCTGTTATTGAGGTCATCCAGATTAGTCGAGAGGAGTGTTTCTTCCTCTCGAGAGGAGTGTTTCTTCCTCTCGAGAGGAGTGTTTCTTCTTCCTCTCGAGAGGAGCGTTTTTTATTCCTCTCGAGAGGAGTGTTTATTCTTCTCGAGAGGACTTTCTTTCTCTCGAGAGGAGGAAGAAACAACACTCCTCTCGAGAGGAGTGTTGTTTCCTCCTCTCGAGTGTTTCTGCCTCTCGAGAGTGTTTCTTCCTCTCGAGAGGAGTGTTTCTCGGCAGGCAGCGTGGCCGCACGCGGACTCATCCCGCCAACAAACAGACGAGCGGACGAAGTGAATGAACGCACGAGGCGGCCAGCGACGATGACGAAGACGATAAGCTAAGGTCGTGTGAATGTCGGAATAGGAATAGAAAGGGGAAGATCGATGTACGCGTGTCTTTGTCTTTGTGTCCATGGTCAGGCGCGTGTTTGCTGTTGTTTATGTGTGTACGTGTGTGTACGTGTGTGTGTGTTTGTGTATGTGTGTGTATGCGTGTGGGTGCGTTAGCGCGCTGTCCGATAAACCCAGCGACCCGAGTTCGATTCCCGCTCACGACCAACATTGGTGAAGATTATCTGAACCCGTCTTGGGCCTCTCCTATGTCCACTCAGCCTCAATTGAGTAGCTTAGACTAACACAGAGACACCGTAGACTCACACGGGGGGGGGGGGAGAACCCCCCTCCCCCCCTTAGACTCACATGGAGTGCTAATGAGTGACTGACTCTCTCTCGCGACGTAAAAATAAACACGACCGCCGTTTCTGGACAGCTTCGCGAGACGCCACGGTGACACCGAGACGCCGCTGTTCGATTCCACACCGCATTGTGACGGCAATGCGGCTGCTGCTGCTGATGATGTTGTTGGTGACGCTGCTGCTGCTGATGATGTTGGTGACGCTGCTGCTGCTGATGATGTTGATGATGACGTCTGTAAGGCCGCTGATGCACGAGATAAATTTAGTTTGGGTTATTCCGTATTTTAACTCGCAAAGCCATGCCTGTTTATTTGCCTTCATTAACACAGACAAATATCTCCCCCCCCCGTATAGCATCAACAGACTGTAGGGACAAGTGCTGTTAGCGAGCACCTATGAAGGCCCGCACGGCACACGAGGCGGTGGGTGGCCAGCACCACGCACGACCGCCTTTGTCTCCCCAGTGGCGATGTTTACTGCACACCGCACCAGGGAGTCATTTGAGGTTGAGTCGACCTAGGGGAGGCCCAGGACCCATTCAGATAATCGTCACTGGGTGTTGGTCGTGAGCGGGAATCGAACTCGGGTCGCCGGGTTCGTAGCGCAGCGTAGCGCTAACCACAACACTACCGCTCCCCACAAGCACACACAAGAGGGCACGCACACAAAGACAAAGATCGCCCGTATAGCCTCAACGTACTGTTGGGGCAAGTGCTATTAGCGAGTAGCAACCTGTGAAGGCCGACACGGTGGCACACGAGGGGGTGGGTGGCCAGCACCACGCACGGCCGCCTTTGTCTCCCCAGTGGCGATGTTTTACTTACACACCGGTCCAGGGTACTAATTTAAGGCTGAGTCGACCTAGGAGAGGCCACGACCGGTTCGGATAACCGCCACTGGTGTCGGTGGCCATGAGCGGGAATCGAATTCGGGTCGCCAGGTTCATAGCGCAGCGCCGCGCTCACCACTGCACCGACGCTCAAAGACAAAGATCTCCCCGTACAGGCAGAGGAAGACTGCTGGGGCAAGTGCTGTAAGCGAACCCCCATTAAATTCCGCTCTCACACACACACACACAGGCATCTCTCTGCGCACGAGTATGATCGTGCGCGCGCGTGTGTGTGTGTGTGCGTTCGATGACGTCTCAAGCGAGCGGTGGGTGGCACAGCGGTTAGCGCTGCGCTGCGCTACCAACACGACGAATCCGAGTTCGACATCCGTTCACGGCCAACAACACCGGTGACGATGATGTGAACCGGTCCAGAGCCTCCCCGAGGTCGACTCAGCCTCGAATGAGTACCTGGTGCCGTGTCTAATCATCGCAACTGGGGATACAAAGGCGGCCGGGCGCGGTGCTGACCATCCATCCTCCCGTGCGCCGTTGCGGCCTTCATAGGTGCTGGTCGCCAACAGCACTTGGCCCAACAGTTTGTTAAGGCTATACGGTGGGACCTTTGTCTTTGCATGTGCCTATGAGAGTGTGTTTGTTTGGGTGCATGGGCGTGTGTGTGTGTGCGTGTGCATGTGCCTGTGAAAGTGTGTGTCTGTCTGGGTGCATGAGTGTGTGCGTGTGAAAGTGTGTGTCTGCTTGTGTGCATGTGTGCATGTGCGTGTGTGTGTCTGCTTGGGTGCATGAGCCTGTGCGTGTGTGTGTCTGCTTGGGTGGATGAGCGTGTGCGTGTGCAAGTGCTGCACGCCAACCGCACTTGCCCCAACAGTCTGTTATGCAGGGATCTTAGTCCATGTGCAACGGCCTCCCCTTGGGATCGTAGACGCCATCTGGTTCCCCCAGACATGCAACCGCCTCCGACCCAAAGTGTCTCCCTCTGATCTCTCTCTCTCTCTGTGATCTCAGGGCTGGGAGAGCCACCGTGGAGCAGCCCTGATGTGAACCATCAACCCCCCCACCCCACCACCACCACAACCACCTCCGGGTACCTCGTGCGGAGACACGAATAGAGGCAATAAAGACAAAGTCAAATAAATGGTTTGGGGTTGATGGGATCGTGATGACTGGAGCGTCGTGTGTGTGGGGAGCGGTGGTGTAGTGGTTAGCGCGCTGCGCTATGAACCCGGCGACACGGGTTCGATTCCCGCTCACGGCCAACACAAGTGACGATTATTTGAACCGGTCCCGGCCTCCCCTAGGTCGACTCAGCCTCAAATGAGTACCTGGTGCGGTGTGTAAATATTGCCACTGGGGATACAAAGGCGGTCGGGCGTGGTGCTGGCCACCCACCCCCTCGCGTGCCGTGCCGGCCTTCATAGGCTATACCAGGAATCTTTGTCTTTGTCCTGGATAAGCGGTCGTGAAGTGATTAACGCGCTGCGCTACGAACCCGACGACTCCAATTCAATTTCCTCTCACGGCCACCAACACCAATCGAGTGCCTGTTGTGCTGTATGAAACATCGCCACGAGGTAGACAAAGGCGGTCGGGCCACCCATCCTTCCACGTGCGCCGTGCCCAGCCTTTACAGGTGCTCCACCCTAACAGCACTTGCCCCAAAGCTTATATGGGGGAGCTTTGTCCCACGCTTTCTCTGTCCGCTCTGTCCGCTCTGTCCACTCTGCCCACGCTTTGCTCGGGGAATGCGGACCCCGGTGTCACGCGATGCGCGCTCTCTCGCTCGGCGGAACAATGCGAGCGTGGGAGAGAGAGAAAGAGAGCGCGTGTGTGTGTGTGCGCGCGAGTAGACTCAGCCTCAAATGAGTATCTGGTGCGCTGTTTAAACATCGGCAGGGCCATGCCGGCCTCCGTTAGGTGCTCGCTAACAGCACTTGCCTCAACAGTCTGTCAATGCTATAAAGGGGATCTTTGTCTTTGTCTGTGTTCGTGGGTGCTCGAGAACAGCACTCGCCCGGACGGTATGTTAAGGGCTATATGGTGGTGTCGTTGTTTTTGAATGCGGAATTTTTACTTAATCTGGCAATAATAATAAAATAACAATATCATTTTATTTTCGAAGGAAAAAAGGCTCCCACGGACTACAAGCTGATAACCACGGCGATCCGTTTCGTGAAATGAATTCACTAAAATCGAAACTATTTTTCATTTGACCAGGTAAGGCCCACTGAGCTACATAGCTCAGTTTCAGAAGCATCCTGGCCACAAATGACAACTCAACGAAGCGGCTTATTCCGTGGAAATGTACAGCAGCCAAATACTCTCCAAACGCATGCCGATTCTAAATGTGGAGGGGAAAACCGGCGGACCGGTAGAAAAATCCACGCGACCACGAGGAGAGAGAGAGACACACACACACCGCAAACTCCAAATATACAACAAGTGTCAGTGTCGGGATCGAACCCACGACCTCCTGCATACTGGGCGAGGGAGTTAACACACGGAGGAGATGACACGGATGAGTGGTGAGCCCATGCCGACTAATGGACCGGCAAACTTTGTCGACCCAATTGTTGCCACGTCCTGGAGCACGCAACTCAGAGAAACCGTGGCAAATTTAAATCGGCCACATGACTTCGATTTTATGATTTAAATGAGTGGTCAATCATTGGGGTGGGGAGTGGGGGTGGTGGAGGGGGGTAGAGGGGGTGGGACAAGTTTTATCCGATCAATAACTTTGCAGAGTTCCTGCGAAAATAAAGATATATTTTGCACGGCATTGAATTTGGCGAAAGCTAATGCGATTAAAGCAGGAGCCATTACTTCATGACGTGTGCTTTAGAAGTCAGAAGCGTGGCTTGTTTTGATTGCTAGGGTGTAACTCTGTTTCGTTTGGATCGATGCTCTTACATTGTTGTCTAGTATTGGCAATTGTTGTTATTTCTTTTTAAGTCGATGTAGTTGTTTTCGTTTTGAACTATTTTCACGAGACGTCGTTGGGAAACTCTGGAGGCAGACTGATAATGATGATTCCGTATGGAAGTGGCAGGAGTCACAATAATGATAACAGTGAATAGATTTTGGGGTTAGACCACGGACTGATATTTCCACTTACAAGTCTGTCTGTTATCCATGGATCTGCTCTCTATTTATGGGACCGTTTGTTCCCATTGGACAATCATGAAGAAAAATCAGCGACGTGCGTCTGATTGTCTAATTAATATGAAAAATAAGAATAGGTTTTACTTGTTTCTGCCAATAAAACAGGTGTCATGGGATGATGATATCATGGGATGATGATATAGCTGCTCACCCCGAGCTGTACAGGGCGTTTTAAAGAGATTGACCCAATTTCAAAGCAGTATATTTCACGATGGCAACATGTTACAATTACACAAAAAGTTACAAACGGTTTAATGAGTTATCCAGTTTTAATAACAATTTTATAAATGCTCTACGTGCCCCCCACCAGCTGTAAGGACAACATCGAGACGATAGTTGAATTCGTCCCAAACGCCTCTCTTCTCACGTTTTCCTCCGAGGTGCGTGGTCGCCCCGTGCTCTTCCACTTACATCAACAGCAGCCTGTTTCCTCAAATTGTCGGTACCAACGACGAATGCGCATTGACATTGGCGGATCAATGCCAAAACGCCGTTGAAACGCACGCTGCAGCAATTACGGATTTCAGTCTTGCTGAACCGCAGAACGCAAAACGCCCCTTGTGTGTTGCGGGGTCGCCGTATTGCGAATGACTGAGGCTAGGGGCTGTTTGTGCGCTGGGAGAGGGATCCAGCGGTCATTATTTGAAACGCTATGCCCCTCCCTCTCCATGCCCCGCCCACTCTATGCCCCTCCCTCTCTATGCCCCGCCCTATATATGCCCCTCCCTCTCTATGCCCCTCCCTCTCTATGCCCCGCCCTCTCGATGCCCCGCCCTTTCAAGTGGTAAGAGTTTCATTCATGGGCGGTTCGTGGTTGCAGAGATAAAGCGATTTCAAATCGGGTCCAAATTTTTAAACACTCTGTATATGCTCTGATACATCCATTGCCTTTGTACTGTTCGTTTTTTGGTGTTCTCTGGCCGGACACTGGCGAGACTAGGCCAGAAATGAGGCTGCTATCTCTGGTGTTAAACTAATCAGTTTCAAATTCAACGCAAACATCATCAAAACATGTTTGCACGTTCACCACAAGTACGTGCGGTTAATGTGGACTTGATTCCTCGCAAAAATGTTTCCAATTAGTGTTTGAACATCTTAACAAATAATAATCAATGATTATTTTTCATACTTTGATACTGGCAAAAAAAGAAGGTCCCACGTCTATGAATAGATCCCATATTCCGCACGCACAATTTGGATCAAAATCGTTTAATGCAGCTGCCCCCAAAGTGTTTGGAACCACACCCGCCCGGTTTCGTCTCTTGGCATCTCCATTCTGCCCCATCTCTGTCCTCCTTTAAACCTGCCCCTATCGTTGCAACCGTAAACACCGAAAACAACGAACCCGCTTACCCGACACGCCACGCGTGCAGACGAACCAGCAGAGGTCGCAAACGGGTTTTGATTTCTTACCCGTACCCGTGCCCGGCCGCACCAGGGTCGCAAACGGGTACCCGTACCCGGCCGTACCCATACCCTACCCGTACCCGGCCGGGTACGGGTAGGGTACGGGTATCGGGTACCTGATTGCGACCTCTGGGATGAAGCCATGATGCAGGCGGGGGTGGGTTGATTCTAGGAACTTGAATTGTGAGAAGAGACAAGACGTTGGGAAATGAGTGGCAAACGGTTACTCACCAGTGACTCACGGTCTACCCGTACCCGTACCCGGCCGCACCAGGGTCGCAAACGGGTACCCGTACCCGTACCCGGCTGGGTACGGGTAGCCGGGTATCAGGTAGGGTACGGGTATCGGGTACCCGGTTGCGACCTCTGCGGACCAGTCAGCTTTGCGTGTCAAGGCCTCGGATTGGCGCAGGGAGGCCTCGACGAGGATTGGTGAGGGTCAGAGAATAAAATCGATGGGGAGGAGTCATTGAAAAGTGAAAGGCGGGAAACGAGAGTTGACTGTCGGGGGAGCAACGGTTGACAACGTTGAGAGAGAAGGAGGACGGGGATTGGCTGAGGGAAATGGGGGCGAGCGAACCTTCGAGAAAGTCGGAGGAGGGGGAGGGGCTCGGGGGATATAGAAGGGGGAGAGCACGAGGGGGAGGGGACGGTTGTAGGTTCGTGCGTGAAGAATCAAAGCCTGGGCCGAGGGAATTGAGTTGTTGGTGTCCACAATAAAGGCTCTTAGGAAAGCACGTGGGGGGGGGGGGGCGTGTGTCGACGTCGTTACACAACCACTGAAGTTTCAGTGTGAATGTTTTTATGAATGAGGTGGATTGATTGATGATGATGAGCACGTGCTTTATCTGGGAGGAGAGGATTGATCATAGCGGATGATGACGATGGTGATCATGACCAAATCAATTGTCATTATTAAGTGCGTGCGTTTTTTTAAAATCTGGAATTGAGAGGTCAACTTCTGATTGCGATGCGACCGAATCCGTTGACAAATACGAACCCTCCACAAACCCAGAGCAGCCCCTAAACGATGACCGATTTCATTTGCATCTCTCCCCGCGAGCTGACGAATCATTCCCACGAGCTCCCCCTACCCCCGCCCCCACCAAGCTCGCCTGGCTGAATGCAGCTCTAGGACACATCTGGTTCCATTAGCTATCGAACCAGCATGTGGACTTAGTTCAAGCCAGGCTATAAGGGGACTCCACGTGTCAAAGTTGGTTGAATGTTCGTTACGGGTTTGCGAGTGCGTGTGTATGTATGTGCGTGTGTGTGTGCGTGGAGGAGGCTCGTGAAGGACGCTACTGGGCAGTTGGAGGCAGTCGCCCTCCAACAACAACAGAGGGCGGAGGAGCGACGCTCACAACAACGAGCGGAGCGCCGGGTGGCTAAAGCACAGCAAGTTGGAACAGTAGGGGGCACAGGTGGTGCATCAGCCAGTCGTCTCAATCATCTAAGTCAGTCGACCCGTGGCACCTGAGTCTGCCCCGTGACCTCCTGCCAGCGGGCGTTCGACACTTCACGTGGCCTCAAGGTGCACATAGCTTGGCACAAGCGTCGTGGTGACGTCACTGCCACTTAGTAGTGAATGGCGATTGTTGTTGTGTGTGCGTCTGTGTGCGTGTGTGTAGCGTTGAGCGCGTTGCGCTACGAACCCGGCGACCCGAGTTCGATATCCCGCTCACGGCCAACATCAGTGGCGATTGTCTGAACCGGTTCTGGGCCTCCCCTAGTTCGACTCAGCCTCAATTGAGTACCTAGTGCGGTGTGTAAAAACATTGCGACAAGGGGGACAAAGGCGGCCGGGCGTGGTGTTGGCCACCCACCCCCACCCCCACGTGTGCCATGCCGGCCTTCATAGGTGCCCGCTCACAGCACTTGCCCCAACAGTCTGTTACAGGCTATCCGGGGGTTCGTGCTCTTAGCGAGTCAGCACCTATGAAGGCCGGCACGGCACACGAGGGGGTGGGTGGCCAACACCACGCCCGGCCGCCTTTGTCTCCTCAGTGGCGATTTTTACACGCAACACCAGCTACTAATTTGAGACCGAGTCGCCCTAGGAAAGACCCAGGAGCGGTTCAGATAATGGGCAATGGTGTTGACCGTGGGAGCGGGAATCGAACCCGGGTCTCCGGGTTCGTATCGCTGCGCGCTAAACGCTACACCACCGCTCCCCTCAATTACATCAATTACCTCGGGCACGCACGCACGCCCACACGGCTGGCACAAATGGCACGGGGTCAAGAGGTCACCAATTAAGACTCTCAACTCGGAGTACGATGGGCCGGGATGTTCGACCAATTCTCTTGATGAGTCATCTCGCCTTAGCAAGGGGGGGGGGG
>JAAXLI020003739.1:0-10319 GCA_014621495.2 Entosphenus tridentatus | reverse complement strand
GCTGTGACGGTCCCACCTGAAGACGGAGACTTGTGTTGCCTCCGAAACGTCGTGATTTAATATTGCTTCTTTTGTTTAAATGACACATATTACGTACAATGAGATATAATAGTCGAGCAACAGGGGGTACAACCCCAAAACACTTGACAGAACTCCTGTTTTTACACCGAAACATCGCTTCTGCACAAGCCCTTCCAACAAACGATGCGAGTTTTACCCACATGAAGTAAAAAAGGCAAACAATCTCCACGCATACCAAATAATTCGGTTAATAATTAAACGAGCACATCCTACGCTCTCTTCCTATCAAACAACCCTCCTTCCTCCAGACTCCTCCATAAACCTTGATGTTTTAAATTACTTTAACGAACCATTGTTCACAGTTAACTCAGCCTCCTTCACCAGCCAGCTCAACACCTTTGCAAATAGAGCACCAGGGACCTGAATTGGTTTTAGCCCTAAATACCCTTACACAATAGCCTCACTGATCAGTGTTGTCTTTTCCCATGACTTAATGGCAACCTTAAACCAACGTTCTCGGTGTACTTAAGATTGCTGAAACGGCAAAGATTTGAACAAATCTCGTCATCTAGTTTTTCGTTGGAATGTGTAGCTCATGTGGACTAGTTTTTTTTCATCTGGAAAACTGCACGCATGTAAATTAACCGATGAGGATCATTTAACTGCAACACGTGAATGAAATGCAAAAGTGCATACTCGCACAATTTAGACCTGAAAATAAAACGGTAAGACGAAATTTACGCGAACAAATACTTGCAACATTAAGGATGACATTTAAAATAAAATAAAAATGCGAAATAGATTTTTACCAAAGTAAACGTCCAATAAAGTGCAGGACCAGGTTGTATAAATCAACTTCGTGAACATTTCCCTTAATGCACATTAATTTAGATTTAAATAAACGAAGGGATTTTTTTAAACTAAAGTTGTTTGATAGAACCTGGCGTAGGAGTGAGATGGCTCGTGGAATTGAATGACTGCGAAGATCAGTGACGGGCTTCGTGGAGGCATTCGTCTAGGGGTGAATAGACAATGACTCATGATAATGATGGTAAGTCCCATTAGGATTTCCATATTTGTAAAATGTTACGTGTAAAGTAAGAAGTATTGTCTGATATTAAACTTGTTTCACCGATTAAAGCAGTACCACATGGAACGATAATTACAATTCGCAACATCGGTGCCTTGAATAGGAGCACTCAAACGATTATTTGGGCACTAAACAAAAAAATCAATGATTGGCCCGGTCACCGGTCATAAATAAATGTTCAAACTGGGTAAAACATTTCTTATATAAAAATGTTACTTTTTAGGAAAATGTAGACGTCATCACCATGGAGAAAATCAGTGTCCTCTGTGTGACCACTCATTTGGTAATCAGCGAAACATAATATGTCAGACCACTGCAACAATAAACCACGTTTTTTTTTCTTCAATTCTTTGGTGAGTTTCGGTGGGAGGATTTCTACATCGAGAAAACGATTACTATTCAAGCACTCCGTGAGGCTATTAATCTCGCGCCCTAATTATCTTGTGTCCGAATGAATCTGTCACGAGGAACGTGCAAACTCGTTGTTGGGCGATTAAAGCACGTCCGTTCCTGTTCGTGGATGTGGCAGTCGTACGGCGAACAATCTTGCTGTGTGACCTTCCCCCAAATACACCCTTTACAATATTTATGGCAGGGAGGAAAGTAAAAGAAGAAAATTCAGGAGATTATTTTATTTTTAGTGGAATAAAATACGACAATAACTTACATCGCGGTTATTTATTTAGTTTGTATTGAATACAACGTTATGCCAACGGTCATCCCAGAATGCCGTGTTTTGTACGAATTAACTCGCTTTTCTTGTCACTGCCGCAGTCATGTAAATTTGTGTTCGGGCAAGAGTTAATCAAACTCCTATCCAGCTGGAGTTGCGCCAAGTCAAAGCTCAGCTTTTAAATTATGAGCCGGTGTAGATTGTTATCATTAAACACATCTGACAGCTTTAGAATCTGCAGAAAGAGGGGGTTTGGATTCTGGCGTATATATTTTTGTTAAAAATGTTCCAATGCCACGGGACCGTAAATCTGCTCATTTAGCACATAACTCGCGTTTAACAAACTATTTAGAATTTCCACTCAAGGGATATTTGCCACTTACGATGGGAAAACATGAACGTGCACTGGGTTTTGTTATCGCTCGTCTCGGTGCATTGCTACTTTGCAGTAATCCAGTTGTTCTCTTTTGCAGGGTGCTTAAACTGCACAAGAATAACCGACATGGCATCGAGACTGGAATCACTGGAAGCTAAAGTACGTATTCATTTACTGCTCAATGTGGTGGCCTGAGTGTGGTGTTTAGTGACTTGGCTACAGTGCCTCGTTATAGATACATTTATGAGCTAGTGTGCAGCTAAGCAACTCCTGTGTCACTGTGTGTGCGTGTGTGTGAATAAATTCTGGTTACTATGTGAGAGTTGTCCATTTGTGCGGGTGACCTATGTTTAATTGGCTATGCTACTCACACTCCATTGGAATGAATATAAAAAACACCTTTAAAAACAAAAATCACACCCCCCCCCACGTTAATTTCGACAGAGCCATGTGACATACAACAAAGTAAGGCTTGATGCAGCATGCTACGGTAATTAGTAAAAGGAACAGAATTTGGCAGGAAATATTCGACTCAGAAAGGTGAGGCCCATTGAAACAGACAGCTATTTTACAAGGACAACCAGCCCATCACTGGTAGTGATTGATGACATCCGATCAACGATGCTTGTGATGGTGTGAGCAGCCCGAGAGAAAATGTTCGCAAGTTTTAAAAGGGGCTGACGAGCGTGCAGTGGCAAGGAAATGTTTCATTTGCATAGCAAGAGGAACTCGTGGATTGGAGAGCACATGCAGGTTAAAGACACGATTCAAAACGGATAGGGTTAAAGTAAGTGGGCTTCGGCAGGAAACATCGCTGGAAGGGATTATGGACGTGATCTCAAGAATTGGAGTGGCAGCCAAGGAATGGAACGCGTCCCAGACGACGTCCTCCATTGAGATGGAGCGATGACGTCGGCTTGCTTTTGCAGGTGCTAGGTAGATCCAGAATCGAAATCTGTGTTTACACTGGAGGGATCCAATGAGATGTTAAGGGTGACAGCAGGTTACAATTGTTGCATCACAGAACTGTGAACGATGAAGACCCTGAGTGAAGGTCCATCATCGTGGCTGGTGATGGAAGACTGCAGAGTTGGGAAGGACGAGGCCTTCATATAATAGTCCAGGGTGTTCACAACTTCTTGTTGCTCCCATCTTATGACACGCGATCGTGGCATGGATTACACCGATGCAGACCCCGTAAGATTTATTCTAAAGTAGATGCCCCAGCATTAACACACTTGTTTGTTGAAAACGACTGGATGTATTGACATTTACAATGAATGGATTTTCTCAGAAAACACTGGACCCCTATAACCGGGTGTCCATTCGTTTCTTTATATTCAATAAATGTATATCATTGCCGTGAACTGAGAGCCTGTGCCATTCACGTCCAGAGCAGGTCCGAATGCCTTTTGTGTGAAACAGAGTTGTCTACTTGGCCGCTCTCATATGCTAATGGTAATCGGTTCATTAATCCTCTCAGCAGGGCACATCCATCCAATTAACCTTCCATTCCTCACAGGAGAGCTACAAAGCGGCCTTATTATTCATTCACGAATTTATCCCTCAGAGGGGTGGAGAAGAAAAAAAACCCACCACCCCTCCATCCTTACATGCCACCGGTCACATCTTGATTAGTCAATGGGCAACAAAGCGTGAGGCCGAGAGGTACCCTTTTGCACACTGGCTGCTGCTCGAACAGAGCAGAGTGCCCTCATTCTGTGAGGGGAGACAGGCCAGTTTCTCAGAGCCTTCCGGCAAAGGGTGCAGCCCTGCAACGTCTGGCTCACACAAACTCGTGGCAGGGGCGAGAGGCCTCCGCTAGAGGGAGCCACTAGAGGGCCCTCTCGAGACTCTGGTAGGGTGTGTTTGTCCTACCTCTTTTAATGTTAATGCTGATCTTTGGTAGAGGTGGCAGGAACCCAGACTTTTACCCCACCGTGGGTGCACTCGCCGATCAACTGACTGCGGCAAACCCATTCGTGCCCCTGGGTGCACAAGAGGCGGGGGCGCGGCGGACGGGTGGATTTAAATAACTCGTTCCGTTGTTTTAACCGCCCATGCCAGGAGATCAAATCGAACTGGCAACCTCCAGATTGCAAGCCTAGAATGCTAATCGGTACACCAGGAATTTTTATCCCAAGCGTGTATATTGATAATATTTGTTATGGAAAATGAAAGCGCTTTGTCAATCCACTGCAAGATGACAAGTCTTCCCATGCAGTGTCAGTCATGGGGGTTTGTGGGACCATACTTCACCCTGCTGGTCGTGCAAGTCGAAGTGGGGCGGGGGGGGCCCATGACCAGCTCAGATATCACTCACCACTGATGTTAGCCGCGGCCGGGACTCTAACGGAGCTTCCTGGCTTCATAGCGCAGCGTGCGTACCACTGCACCACAGCTCCACCGAAATGTGAATTTGGTGGATCATCACGTGACCCCGGGTGTACGAAAGATATCTTCCCTGAAATTGAGAATTAAATCCTGCGTCAAAAACACCTTTTAATATCTTCCAAGACGCAACATTGAAAACCTATCATCCTTGCACACGATTTGGTTTTGGCAGCATCTCAGTAGGGGGTGGGAGGTAAGTACATTTCACGTCTTGTATCCCACGCATCTCAACACAGCCCTGAAGGCTCATTATTTATCGCCGTCCCCTTTCGTTCAAGCCGCTGCAATTTAGGGAGGTATCAGTTCCCTTCGCCGTTTGCAATGTGGTAACATTTCACAAAAGGCAGTTGCGGCTTGACAAATGCATGTGAAATCGTTTTTTTATTCAGATCGTAGCGACTTCCGTTAGCCATACCACATACACACAGAAGTAATTAATTCCTGCAATAGACATGAATTACTCGTGCCTCTTACATTACTCATTTCTGTGATAGGCACGGTAATTAATGTCCGTGATAAGACACGGAATGGGGAGGTGCATGTTTGGAATTACACTGAGAGACAGAAAATGGAACACGGATTTTTTTAACTTATACTTTACAAGTTTAAGGAATCATATAAACTATTAAGAAAAGCCAGTTTAACGTTTTTTTTTAATAACCAGGTTTCTACATTAGTGCAACGAGGCCCCTATCGAAATTTTGCATTTATTGTTCAATAGGTTTTTACCTGAGCCCAGATAAAATCTCACCCGAAGTGGCTTTGGGCAGAAGATGTCATTATGAGGGATGATAGCCGACACGAATGACACAGTGGTAGCCAATGGAGGAAGTATCATGCATACTCTGTGGAAATGGAGTGCTAAATTCAGCTCGTGTTTAGGCTCTGGGTGGATTGTTACATAACATGACTGAGGGAAATGTATGTATGCCCGTATGTTGAACTTCTTTCACACCATATATAGCCAACCGTGCTCATTGGAGGTGCAGGAGAAGGACAATAAAACTAAGTATAAAAAAAGTTCAAAAGAAATTAGTTTTCAGTTTAAATGTAAAAGTGCACAGCTCCAGCGGTTTCCCAATATCGGAAGGAAGCGCATCTGAAAGCGCGCGATGTAGTGGCCGTCTTTGTTCAATGGCTAGCCAAAAGCTGCTGGCAAGGATGACCGGAGGTCGCGCGATGGTTTATGGTCCTTGACGAGATCCGCAAGACGTTGCGGTTGATTTGTGGCAAGCAAAGATGGCGGCGTTTCATGGAGGCCTCCATCAAGCATTGTGTAGATGAATCGATGACGCACAAGATGAATCGATGACGCACAAGATGAATCGATGACGCACAACAGCATCGTCTCCCAACACCAAGCCCACGTCATTCTTTCCGACTCGTTCCATTAAAACCACGGTGCAGTGATAAGCAAAGCACAAGTGTGTGGCATCAACCTTATTGTGGTTGGAATTTGTTGTTCTTGCAGGTGGTTCTCCTGGAGGCCGTAGGGCCCCGTGATGCAGTCACACGGAACGATATCCCGCTGGCCGGACGGGAGGCCAACAAGATCCCGCCGGGTGGGGCACAAGGTCCAGCCGGCCCACCAGGCCCCGTTGGTCCGAGAGGTGAGGGTGAAGACTGTTCTAGATTTGAAGCTTTCGTGACTGCAAGAATTCATATTCTTAGATTTTTTCGGTAAAGTCACGTGGGCAAAAATTTTAAATTAATAAAAGTAAAATAAAATAAAAATCACGACGTTTCGGAGGCAACACAAGCTTCCGTCTTCAGGTGGAACCATCACAGCACGATAGCTGTATCACGATAGCTGTATCACTTGATCGTGCTGTGATGGTTCCACCTGAAGACGGAAGCTTGTGTTGCCTCCGAAACGTCGTGGTTTTTTTACTTTCATTAATTTTAATTTTTTACCTACGTGACTTTACCGAAAAAACCTAAGAATAAGGTGAAGACTGTATTAGCTCCGATTCTTGTCCACTCTTCTTGATAAGCGGGAGAAACGCTCATAAGATGCCAACGTATCGGACATGCTGAGGTGAACTGGATTTTTGTTTTTGTGCGAGTGTCAAACACCGTTAACCTGTTCAAGAAATAAGCCACTCTTCCCGAGACTATAGTACCTTCAAGATAACATTCCGTGGGTATTATTAAGATGATTTGGGAATTTTGACCGTGAACTCATTTGTGGAACTGCTCGTAAAAAAAAAGTACGCGATCGAGCGAGTGACTGATGTAAATGTTAATCAAGTTTTGATCAGTGCTGGAAAGGTGAAATTTGGCAGTTACAGTTTGTTGTGCTTCCTCCGCACCTCCGATTAGCACGGTTGGCTACGTACGGTGCGGAAGAAGTCCAACATACATACAAGTCTATGCTTATAGCTCGAACAAAAATACCATTTAAAATTAGACCCCCAAATATTGCACCGCGGCGATTGATTGGTTTTACCCATAGAGGCTGGCTCAGCCTAAAGTACCACATTGCTTTAAGTCTCGTGCTAAGAACACATACAATCCCCGCCATCAGCGAATTCACCTTCTGTGCAGTGCGACGCTAATGCCGATATAGAAGCAAAGTAAAGCTCATTACCGGTGACTCGTAAATTGTACAGCTACAAGGCCGAATGTGAGTGGAGCTTGCCGTCGGATAACGACGGAATCTGCGCACGTTGTGTGCGACACACATTATTATTATTATTATTGTTGTCTGCTTTCGTGTCTTAATGAAAACTGAAAGGAAGCGTGAGTGAGGATGGAGTTAAACCGACTCCGGTTGACCCGCAATTTGCAGGTCAGACGCCCCCTTGTTTTTTGATGTGCATTGTCACCGACACGACGCTGCGCCATTCCCACACCACATGTGCGTGGCTACTCCTCTCTGTTCAAAGTGCAGTCGGGTGGAGCCCACAGCACACGCATGCTCTCACCTGTGCTCGTGTGCACGTGCACTCTTTGTATACGCGTCATGTGATTGTGCACGTGGTGTCAGCTCGCGTTAACACAAACACACACGCGCGCGCGCGCGGGGGGGAGGGCGGGTGAGATTTAACTGGTTGGTCACCACATATGCGCAAGTGCTGAGCTTGCACGAATAAGTGACGGGAGGGCGGAGGTAATGAGAAATATTGCGCTCGTGTGCACAAGTGACCAAGCTAATTAACATTATTTGCTGGCCTACATTAAACAGCAGCAGCAGCAGCAGCTTTATATAATGAAATAACTGAACATGTGGAGCGAAACGTCGGACATCATGCCCAACGACGCGGTCGCACGACCCGAAAACGCATCGCAGAACTTTTGTGGCAATGGTTAGGCAATACAGTGGACAAGCACACGGAAAAAAAATCGAATCACTGGGCATATTCGTCAGTTAGCGCTGCCTTGTAACAGAAACATTCCCAGCAGTCTGACGCGCAGAGCAATGATGGCCTTCCTTCAGCGGAGAGAGAGTGGGCAGAGATTATTGACTGCCTATGTTATATGATAATTGTTTTTTTCCCCTTCTATCTGGCAACAAAACTGACACCTTTTTACAAGGAGTCATGTTTGCATAGACCGCAATACCTGCAGTCATAATACAAACAAAAGACATGGCGTTATCTGGTCCAACCCATGTGAGACTAGGCTCTAAGGAAAGCTGTCTCGGGTGTGGACCAATCAACTTCAAGGACAGTGCACATTATCAGAGTTATGTCTTTTGTTTGTATTATGACTGCAGGTATTGCGGTCTATGCAAACATGATTCCTTGTAAAAAGGTGTCAGTTATGTTGCCAGATAGAAGGGGAAAAAAACAATTATCATATTTTTACTGGCAAATGAGGTTCCCATAGTGCCTATGTTATAGTTGGAGGATTGCACTTTCCCCCGTGGGCCACTGAGAAAAGTAGGACTTATTTATGTTTTAAAGACAGCTTATGAATGGATCAGGTTTGATTGATATACAGTTTTCCATGAATAGGTTATAACACAAACCTGCATGAACAGGTGTTTCACCCCTCCCAGCTCTTTAACAAGAGCTTTCACATTTGATTTTTTCCATAAAACAGGTCACCCAATTAGTAGCCGAAAAGGTGTCAAACAGTAAGAAAAAATGTGCGCAGTAATGACTCTTTTTTGGCTCATCATACATGACTGTTCAGTACATTGAAAGAGCAGCGCTTTATTTGTTTAATGATCATGTCTTTGAAGAGTGGTATGCAGAAGAAAAAAATAACCATGCAAGAGGTATAATTCAAACTTTATTGCTGGTGGGGCAGTCTGGGTTGATGTACAATGCCTGCATTATTATAATAATAATAATAATTATACCATTGTGTGCACGATTGTACTTTAGCATATGGCTGGGTGTCCGGATAACAGTGCTTATTATGAAGACTAAAGAAACATCGTTTATACTCCCTACTGTGACTTACACACAACAAGATGTTTTATATTCATGCAAGCAAAGTGGTGCATGATGTTGAGTGCATTCCTGGAGCTCGGTAGCTCATAGAAACACTTCCTAGCTTGTTCTTATACCAACTGAGCGCATACATGCGTGCTCGGTGTATCCAAACACTGTATTGTAACGTATGGATGCACACTTCACATGCTGCGCCACAATCTCGTGTTGGAAGTGTGATAAATGGCCCTTCCCAGAAAATCCAAATTCCTCCAGTACAGACATTTCAGGCAGCATTTTTTGAAACAGTTGGAAATGTAGGTGGAGATTTGATTCAGTACTTCAGTGAAAACAGATGGGCAGGCAATGAGATTCAGCACGGGTTCATGTGGTCAATAGCTTGCAGTTTACTCTGAAAATACGTTTTAAGCCACACTTTTTCCTATTAAAAATACGTTTCATTATCCTGCTTTCAAAGGACGAGGCGAGCTGGTTGACGAGAGACGATTGCAGTGGCACAGATTTTTTGTTACTTCTGTAGAGGCTATTGTTGGGAGAAGCAGTTTCTGAAAAGTTTTATTTTCCATAACAGAGATTCATTTCTTAGGGGTTAGATCGCGTAAATATTAACGTGCTCATCTTCTTGGTTCTTTCGGTAAAGCCACTTTACCGAAAGAACCAAGAAGATGAATCCCTGCAGTCACGAAAGATTTAAATCGAAATATAAACGTGTTGTTAAACCCGCAACCACACAGCCAATTAGTAAGGTTTGCCACGTAAACAAAAATGCAAAATCGTTACTAGTTCAGCACACCGGTGTGTTGGAGACTAAAACCCACAACATTAACAATTCGAGTACGACGTTTCGCCGATTAAAAGTGTGAATAACCCAACCAATCGTAGATATCGAGTGTAATTTACGTGAATGCATTAACCCCCGCCCTGCCCCTGGTCATCGGACCTAATTGGTTCACGAGTGACGACATCGCATTCAAGACCGAAACAGGGAGGATTCCTCCACAACCCTGGCGGTCAGCTGATGAGGCTGGTTGTAATTACCGGCAAAGCGTCGTACTCGAATTGCATATTTGTGCATTGAATAAGGAGGGTGGTCACGAGCGTTTTGGAATTTTTTTTTTAAGAAACAAATTTGGTGCGACGTTCTGACTGGTGCCACATGCCCGAGACATTCTTCAGCTTCGTAACCTTCTCGCGGGCCTCTGAGCTTTCCGAAATGTGTGTTCTCGATTGTGTCACCGGGACAATTCTAGCGACTTTGCACTTGTGCTGAGCGAGGTTGACTAAATGTTGGGCCGAACATTTCGAAGCGGAGTTTCGGCATGGCTAATGCTGGAATAACAGCGGGCACGAAGATCACGTGCG
>JAAXLI020003738.1:0-10320 GCA_014621495.2 Entosphenus tridentatus | reverse complement strand
GGGGCGGTGAGATGGTGGGAGGGGTGGGGGCGGTGAGATGGAGGGGTGGGTGGGGGGGCGGTGAGATGGAGGGGTGGGTGGGGGGCGGTGAACAGTGAGGCCTGGTCTCCTGTAATTCCGAACATAGCGCGGCACGCTGGCAAGCTCGGCACTGGTCGAGTGCTCCATGCGAAAGGAGCTCAAGTAGCCTCGCAAGAAGATGTCTGCGACAAAGAGATCAACGTCGTTGGCTCGTTCCATCGCGCGCGGCTGCTCTCTGCAGGAGACCCAGACAGCACGAACTCCCCCCCCCCATCACTCGCAAGGGTTTTGCGATGGCGTGGGCAGCATCGGTCGTGAACATGTCTTGATCTCAATGTGACCCTGGAACGTGGTGGGTTTGTCTTCATAACGGAGGGCGCATCAACCCGCGCGCCGACACCGGGGGTGCAATGCAATTGGTGAAATCTAAACCAAAGCACGCGCGACGGCTGTATCCGTCTAATAATAACCGGCCGTGGGTCTCCCTTTGCGCTTGTCGCAAATTAAAAGCCTGCGAAGGCGCAGGCTTTAATAATTACATCAAAGTACCAAGGGGTGGGCTTAATATCAAATGAAACGTACTCGCGTGGGGAACGAGAAAAGTGATCAGTCGAGTGACGAAGCAATTACCTCGTTTGCAAGGCGTCTCGTGCTCGATTAAGACACGGGGCATTTATTTCCTAATTAAAACTAGGAAGAAAAATTCTAACGATTTATCCAATCTTCTTCTGTCATCGGAGGTAGTTTATTTGGCGATAACCCCGTTTATTTATCCGAACTGCACAACGGCCACATTGACCAAACATCATGTCCACTGTAGTGCCGCAACGCTCGTGCTAAAATTGCATTCACATGGGGGCAACACATTACGAGAGTTATCGTGACTCAACGCTGCAGACGGACGGATAGAGTGTGCTAAGCCCTATTTGGAAAGCGTCGACAAGAGGCGCGCATCGCTGCAATACCGTGAGCAATGCGCGCGTGAACACGCGCACAGACGCGGGGTATCGTTCCCAGCGCTCCAGCTGGCGTCTGTGTGTGCGCGCCATATATGAGTACAACTGCGTTGTGTATGTGCGCATGGGTCTGTGAAATAATCATTCGAGTGACTCGCAATCCCCTAATTGCACGCGATCCTCATCCTTTCCCCCAGCCAGTATCCTGGACAGACGCGCCCGTGTAAGGACCGTCAACTTGGCTCTCGCTGCCGCTGTGATTACTCAGTTACGCGATGACGAATTCATAAGCCGGGGGGTGGGGGGGCCGTGTGTCCTTGGGTCGCGTGGTGGCAGGCGGGGATGCACCGCTGCCGATCACCTGCCGTGCGATGTGTGGCAGCGTGAGTCACCGTGGCCGAGTCCCTGGGGGTGCGCGATGGGACTGGAGTGCGGATGCTGCTCTATGGGAACCACGTGGGGGGAGGAAGA
Organism: Entosphenus tridentatus; assembly: GCA_014621495.2. Lineage (NCBI taxonomy): Eukaryota > Metazoa > Chordata > Hyperoartia > Petromyzontiformes > Petromyzontidae > Entosphenus > Entosphenus tridentatus. The sequence goes on along the minus strand of JAAXLI020003738.1, from coordinate 8,872 downwards.
ATAAAAAATTAACCCGTAAAAACAACGTTTTTCACTATAAATCCTTTATATGCGTGGCGGCTAGAGTCCTCTCGTCCTCTGGCTTGAGATGGCTGCCACCTATGGGTCAGATGATTGCATGCCAGCATTAAGCAATTGGTAATTAAATATAATATTTTTGTCCTAAAAAGTGTAAAATTTTGGAAAAAAAATTTCACGAACATTAATTGTCACGCACAACGAGTCGGTGTGGAAAATGTCAGCTCGATTGGATCACGGGAAGTGGGTTAAAAAACGACCGAAATATTTGCACGGTCGTAAGCAAGCAAGCAAGCGCGCAAGTGAACTTAATATAAAGGATTTGAAAAAACAACCAGTGCTTAATTTCTCACTTGCCAGTTTCCGGAGCGCTCCTTGGCAGGATTTGAGCAGGGGTCATCGGCGTAAGGCACTACGACTCGACTTAAAAGTACGCCCATCCGCAGCGATCCGATATAATTATTGCCCGCCGTATTCCTTTCATCTTATGGGGACAAAATAATAGAATGAGGCCAGAATTAGGCGAGATGGAGCTGAATTGGCACTGGGAATGAAGTGGTTGGGGGTCGGGATAGGTGGCGTGCTCTGGCATGAAACGCGCATCTCTACACACCTGCAAATCGCCTTCGACGATCTCATTACGATCAAGACATCGTGACGAACGCTGTTCATTCCATCACGACCGCCATCACTTTCCTGTTTCCAAATCCTGCAAGTGTTGCACATTGGACACTCGAATTCCAATGACTGCGATTATAGCCTCACCACCGTCGTCACCACCATCAACACCACCACCACGTGGCTATAGGTCTTCTCTTCCCCTTGGCCACCGCTCTCTGGGTGCCGCTGCAATGCTGGTGACGGTCACCTGACCGTCTCCACGCGAGTCCCACCCATCACTACCTCCTATTCCCAACCTCCAACTTGCTTACCCCATCCTCCTCCACCCTGCACGCGAGTCCCACTCATCACAACTTCCTCTTCATCATCACCACATCTACAACGCGTGACTGCCGTGTTCTATTCCGAACTTTCAAAGTTCCTTAGCCTTTCGTGCCATATAATGCATCAGCAGCAGCCAATATCAATCTTCTACTGGACTTCTTCGCATCGTCGCCATTGCTTGCGGCGGCGCCGCGATGCCACCGCCTCGCGAATGAGCTGATCTCATCACTTCATCTCTGCGGTGATCATGGGCGTGTTCTCTCCTTTAGCTGGCCATTACGACACCAGTGTTGTCCATCTTCTGGCAATGTGTCAAAGGGGTCAATGTATGCCATCAAAAGCGTACCTTGCCAACGCGCGGGTCGGGAGATAAGGGGGCAGCACGGTTCAACACCGTCACTGCAGAGTCGCTAAAATGAATATCAAGGTGTGGAGAGTCCACAGTGGTAGCAATGTAGATGGCATGGACCTAGCCATGGGAATGTGCAACTTTGCCCTGCCGCAATGGTGCCTACCGTCCCATTGCGCTGTGAGCAGGAGAGCTGTCACTGCTTCTACCTCTGTTTTAGCCTCCATCAATCACGGCACGACGGGGGGGTGGGGGGGTGGGGGTCGCTCCTCTTCTTCTCCCACAGTCTGAAAGGTCATGATGCTTTTCGCCGCCTATCCCCTGGATCTCGTTACAAAGACGCACGTGCACGGGCAGTTGTCAAGCCTCCACGCTCAGGGTGGATTCTGGACACCAACACTGGCACCCGTCATGGGAACGTAGAATTACCATCGCGCTCATTTGAGTCGGGACAATGACTCGCATCTTTGAGTTTTTTGTTATAGACGCGGCACCGTGGAAATGCTCCTTATTCTCTTGACCTTTAACCTTACTGCCCTATCGCATCTGTGTAACGCCTGTCCATACCTACTTTATTCTGCCTGCTAAATTACAACACCACTCATGTATGGATCACATCCACGTACGTCGTGCATTTACGCAGTGGGCGAGAGTAAACATGACAATACCCCCCCCCCTATTCAAGCCACAAAGTTCGCACTCCGCAATGTATACCCACTGCCACAGAGGGCAATGTCACAAACGCAGGTTGCGTGATCCCGTGTGTGTCGTTAGCGTCACGTCTTCAGGGGCAGTGTCCATTTGCGATCTCTCCCAGGAAAGTGGATCACGGTCCACGGAAGTGGACATCACAGAACTGCTTCCGAGATCTCCGAGTCACCTATTTTTCCACCAGCCCTGCTCGCTGCGCGACAGCCAACCCGATCGGTTTAATTTCTCGGCGTGGCAACGTCGCGTGGATTAAGTGCGAACTCCAATTGATTTGCGTACGCCGTTTCAGTCATTGATGCCCCGTCGGACACGATGACTTCGTCACTGGGAAATCCTCAACGGCGTCAGCTCGCTCAGCCTTCTGACGAGCTCAGCCTTCTTTGTTGTTGTTGTTGCGGCTGACCTATGCAGCGGCCGTCTGAAATTTCCTTCCACCGTGACAAGTCCCCACCCCCCTCCCCCCACCTGTGCAGCTCAATCCTTCACGCGATCTCCATCAAATGCCGCGGTCTCTGCAAGCACGCATCAGCATTCGAGTCGCTCTTCGGAGGTGACGTTCTCGCTGCCGCGCCAAATCGTTAGACGACACGATACGACACCTGCCCCAGTGTGGCGGGTTATTCTTGGCAAGTGAATGGCCATCGTGTCAATCGTTCTGATGGGTCGGCGCTAGGGTCAAAATTGAAACGATATATGGCGGCTTATCGCTAATTAGATCAAGGTCCTCTCAAATGAGCTATTACTCACCAAAATCGGGCCATTAGTCGCCGAGTGGAGTTGAGATGAATGCGATTAAGGTTGATATGCGGTGTTCGCGTATATGCGCATCTTACATAAGTCGGGTGCGTTGTACCGAAGTATGCAGGCTGCTTGCTCGTCCAGATACAGATCACAGGTCGCTGTTGGGTCGATAAAATAAGTACCACTCTGGGAACGTCTTCAGTGGTCGTCTCGAGGATAAACTGGCCCCTGCCATGGGAATTCCGCATGATTTGGCCACACGCGTACGCACGCCATCACAAAAGAAACCCCGTTATGGGACATCACCATGCAATTCCCATTGGTTTCAATAAAGTGTACGGTAGCGTCATCCGGCAGTGGATCGACAAAGAGCTGTACATGTGGCGTGAAATCGTGCGAATAGAGCGCAGTGGTGCCGTCACAGCGCCACGAACGAACGGCGCAGGTTTGATTTCTCCGCGATCCAATCTCGCCACTGAGCCCCATGGCACAGAGGTCGCTGTTCGATTCGCACCGCGACTCGTCAAAAGCGCGACGCCTGCCCGACGTGGACGGACGTGAAAGACCCCAATGACACCGATGCCCAGCGCTTAATGTAGCCACAGCTCTACGACAAACCGGACTCGATTGAATAGCCGCAGCGACGTTGCTATGGTGACCCACGTGCGAAACAGATAACAACAACAACAAAGAAGAAGAACAACAATGCCCTTTGTTGACACCCTCCTCGCTGAGTCTCAACGCTCCCTTTCAAGAGGGTTTTGCATTGTGATGTTTGGCCAATCCTATTAATGAGTGTCTGGCCTCGTGTGGGAGGAAACAGACGGAAACCCCCATCGCGGATTGCGAGGGAGTAGCGTTCAAATCCCCACACAGATGGATTCAATAATCCATTGCTCGATTGCCATATCCCTATCTCCTCGCAGCCCAAGCCTCCGACGCTTTTATCCCCCAAGCAGCTTCCCATACAATCGTTAATCAGGTAAAAAAAAAAACCTGCTTAGCCTCTGATCTGATGAGACCGGGCTGAATCGCAGGCCTCGGCTCGTGGATAACGAAGCACGCGACGAGCAATGAATCTCAGCGGTGCTCTCCCAAACGGTTACACGAAGGACGCCGCGGTGACTTTAATTGATGCGCACGGAAGATCGGTTGGGTGGATTTCACGATGTCCACAATTCACGTGCACGTTCAACGACACGGGGCCCTTGAATGGATGTCGGGGGGAGTGTTACGCACTGGGGATGCGGATCGTCGCACGGTGTTGCTTTCTCTCGCGAATGCCGATGTCTCAGGGTCTTTAACGTCGAGTGGGAACGAGCGAGTTTAACGAATGCGTGAGTGAATGGGGGCAGTGAGCGACCGAACGGACCGAGGCGTGAACGTGCGGGTTAACGAAAGATTTGAACCGGTGAATGAATAATGAAATAAAAGGAATTGGACTGAATTCAACTGTCAATGGATGAGTGAATGCAGTCGTGGAACGAGTGACGCTTTGTCCGAGTGCGTAAATGAGCGTAGATTGCAGTCGTGAATGAGTTCACGAGATGCGACGTGGAGCTAATTTGATGAATTACTGAATGACGAGTGAGGAAGCAATTATAGCGAATGAGTGGAAATGAACGAGGGGTCGAGTGAATGAAAGTAAATTAAAGGTTACAATTTGAGAGAGTATCACACTGCTGAATGAACCACTGAGTATCGTGGAAGTGAATAAGTTAACAAATTAATCACTGAGTAAATCTCAAATGAGATAGTCGATGAATTTGCGAAGGAACTTCCCGCTAGAACACAGGCGAATCCACACGAGAATGAGTTAACTGAGGTACGAATGAAATAATTACACGGGGAGAACACGGGTGAACTCAGAAGCGAATGAGTGAATTCACGGGCGAACAATTAATTCATTATCGGAGGAACAGTGCATATACGGGCCAATGAGTATACTGGCGAATCATTGAATCGACAAACCAATGCGAATAATGGGTGAATGAACCAAGTGAGCGAGATGAGCCACCGATGAAACGCCGCTAAAGTCGCGCTCTCCTCCCTCCGAATGAATGCAGTCGCGGGCAAACGAATTCACCTGCGGGTAGGACGCAAACTGAACCGACTGGCGAACGAAATGAATGAATTGCACGAGCGAACGAATGCGCCACTGGGTGTAACGCGCGTGAAATCGCGAATGAATAAATGAATGAAATCGTCACGCCGCAAATGAATGCCCCCACCTAGTGGCACAGAAGCGAACTCGCAGCGCGCGACACGATTTGGCGAGCGCAGAGGAGGCACGCGGTGCGTGACCCGACACGACGCGCGGAACGAACGCAGGGGATGTCCGAACGAACCGAGTGACCCCCCCCCCCCCGCGTACGAACCGAGCGATCCGACGAACGCAACGAACGAATGAATGAATTCACGTCGAGAAGAGACGCGGGGTGGTGGGTGGGTGGGTGGGTAGGTGGTGGTGGTGGTGGGGGTCGCCACGTGTGGAGGAGTGGCCGCGTTGTTGACGCCCCGTAGCGTCACCCTCCCGAGGGAGATTCGCTACAGGAAGCGCCGCCTCGCTCATTCAATAAATCCGCGCTTGCGGCCGGGATGCGGGGCTGATGGTCACTGCCTCCTCCTCCTCCTGCTGCTGCTGCTCCTCCTGCTGCCGCTGCTACCGCTGCCTCCGGGCCCGAGTGCGCATCGCGTCTATGCGCGGCGAGGGAGCAGGGAGCATCGTGAAGAGAGCCTGCAAGGGAAAGTGCCTTCTTACTCCTCCTCCTCCTCGTCCTCCTCCTCCACCTCCTCCTCCTGCTGCTGCTGCTCTCCTCCAGGCTGCTCGTGGTGGCTGTGGTGGTGTCGGTGAGACGCAGCGATCGGGTCGCCGCTGCAAGCACGGTGAGTCACCTCCCACTGCTGACAGGGCTGTCACACACTCACACACACAGCCAAAGACAAAGATGCCCCGTATAGCCTTCATTGACTTTTGGGGCAAGTGCTGTTCGCGAGCACCTATGCACACACGTACAAAGGCAGAGCTGCCCCGTATAGCATTAACAGACTGTTGGGGCAAGTGCCGTTAGCGAGCACCTATGAAGGTGCTCACAAGCATCACCTTCATATGTGCGCTCGCAAATGAGTACCTGGTGCGGTGTGTGAATAGCGCCACTCGGGAGATAAAGGCGGCCGGGCATGGTGCTGGCCACCGACACCTACGAAGGCCGTGCCCGCCTTCATAGGTGCTCACACACACACACATTCACGTACATCACACACACATTCACGTACAACACACTCACACACTTGCACAGACTCACGGAGTGCTGCTTGTGTGTGTGTCATCTACTGATGGGGCTGTCACATACGTGCACGCATCGACACACATACACACACTGACGCGCACAACACAGCGTGCGCGTCTGCGTGTGTGTGTGTAGAGCGGTAGTGTAGCGGTGAGCACGCTGCTCTACAAACCTGGCGACCCGAGTTCGCTATCTGGGGATACAAAGGCGGCCGGGCGTGGTGCTGGGCCACCCACCCCCTCGTGTGCCGCGCCGGCCTTCATAGAAGCTCGCTGACACAGCGCTTGCCCCAACACTCTGTTAGCCTTTGACGGGGGGGTGGGGGGGTCTTTGTGTTTATTTTTGTGTGGACAATGTAGAAGGCAGTGAGGTGCTCAAGGCAGCTTAGGCACGCGAACCCGGAGATTAATTTCAGCCGGGACTGTCCGGGTCGCAAACCCGGACTAAGTAAATGTCCTCCGCAGCCGGCACACCACATCCAGTGTACATCTCGCCGGGGCTGCGTCGCTATTCTATCGCTTACTTTCCACCGATATTTCAGGCTGACAGACACCTGGGAAATATTCGGCGAGTCGATGCGACTCTGTGCATGGATGACGGGGTGTTTGACGCCACAGCCTCGCAGAATGCGAACAGCGTGGTGTATGGCTCACGTATGAGTGCATACTGTTCATGGCTCGTGTCCATAAACCTAACAATGTTACTCGAGGACGCGTACACATGTACACATGTAGCGCTTGTGGGACAGCGTGAAAGGGCTTTTGCGTACTCACACGTGACACGACGGACACATAACAACACATAATTCATAAACAACACAATGCACTGTTTATGAAACTCTAAAATCAGAGTCTACGCAGCACATCGGGAGTACACTCAAATACGTGTACATTCGTTGACATACGTGAAATACATCATGATCACAGCAGACGATAGCCACTTTGAACGTGCGGTAATATTGCAAACACGCTCTGTCCACACGCGTACGGAGCGTGTGGGCATCACGACATTCCGAAGAGGCGCAATGTCCGTGGGTTGAGAGTTTGAACTTAGCCGAGTGTTGCAGGCAGACCGCCTAATTATCGCGGTCGATCGCTTTCATTTCCACGCGCTCAGCTATTGTCGAGATAATAATGTTTAACAAGTGCCTCTGCAGACGCTTTGTCAAAAGTCGTCATTGGAAACTGGCCCACTCGTGTTCTTGACGACAGCTGCATATACACACACACATACAAAGGACAAAGATCCCCCGTGTAGCCTTAACCGACTGTTGGGGCAAGTGCGGCTCGCGAGCAACTATGAAAGCCGGCACGGGAGACGAGTGGGGGGGGGGGGGGTGACCAGTACCACGCCCGGCCGCCTTTGTCTCCCGAGTGGCAATGCTCATTCATCGCATGAGGTACCGAGGGGAAGAGCGGTCCACATAATCGACACCGGTGTCCGCCGTGAGCGGGATTCGAACTCGGGTCGCCAGGTTCGCAGCGCAGTAAGCTCGCCACTGCTCACTCGCTCTCACCAACAACGCAACACTCACTCCCACATTCACACATTCACACGTTCACTCACACAAAGACAAAGATCTCCCTCCCCATTCAGTAGCCTCCACGGGCTGTTGGGGCAAGTGTTGTTAGCGGGCGCATATTCAGGCCGGCCCGGCACACACGAGAGGGTGATGTGGCCGAAGTCGCGCCGGGTTATGTTGCTTTAGGGAACACCGCGGGCACTCACTTGAGGCTGAGTCGACACAGGAGAGACCCGGTTCACAGATTTGGCTGTGGGCGGTAATTGAACAAAGGTCAGCCGAGTTCGTAGCGCAGTGCGCTACAGTGCACAAACCATCGAGCACACACACACTCAATACACACACACACTCAATACACACACACACTCAATACACACACACACTCAATACACACATACACACTCAATACACACACACACACACTCAACACACACACACGCTTACTCAAAGACAAAGATCCCCCGTATAGCCTTAACAGACTGTAGGGGCAAGTGCTGTTAGCGAACACCCTATGAAGGCCGGAACGGTACACGAGGGGGTGTGTGGTCAGCACCATGCCCGACCGCCTTTGTCTCCCCAGTGGCGATGTTTACACACAGCATCGGGTACTCACTTGAGGCTGAGTCAATCTAGGGGAGGCCCAGGACCGGTTCAGATAATCGCCACTGGTGTTGGCCGTGAGCGGGAAACGAACCCGGGTCGCCGGGTGCATAGCGCAGCGTAGCGCTAACCGCTATACTACTGCTCCCCACTTACTCCCCACTTACTCACACACACACACGTATTCACACACACACATACTCAATTCACACACACGTGCGCTTACTCACACACGAATTCACACCCACAAAGATAAAGAGACAAAGATCCGTCGTGTAGCCTGAAACAGACTTTCGGGACCGCTTGCTGTTTGCGAGCACCTATTAAGGTCGGCACGACCCAGACGGAGTGGCGTGGCCAGAACCACGCTCAGCCGCTTTTGTCTCCCCAGTGATCATTGCACACAACGCAACAACACACAAAGTGTTCATTGAAGAATGAGTCAAATTACGCGGGATTCCCGGAAAAGGTTCTCATACCAATTGCCACTGATTTATTTTTAGCCGTGGCTCTGAATCTCACTCAGGTCGCAGGGTCCTTAGCACAGAGCGCTAACCACCGCGCCACAAAACGCGCACACACACATCTCACATACGCATCACGCACGCACAAAACGCACACACACACATCTCACACACGCACAAAACTAACACACACACACATCTCACATACGCATCACACACGCACAAAACGCAC
>JAAXLI020003737.1:0-10321 GCA_014621495.2 Entosphenus tridentatus | reverse complement strand
GGGGGTACAGCTGGTGGTGCATCTACCGGTCATCTCAGTCAGCCAACCCATGGCACCTCCTGTCGGGGAGCCTTCAACACTTCACGTGGTGTACTGTTACTGACTGTACTGGCAGTATATACTGTACAGTCTGTATGCAGTACATACCGTGTATGGATGGCAGTGTGTGTATAAGTACAATATAGACTGTGTTGACTACGGTATCTATATAATTGTATCCAGTAATATTATATATCTCCACTACCACCAGCACCACCCTTCATGTCCTCACACCACCCCGTGGTTAATCCCACTACGACTACGTAGACCCATACCCCCTGCGGCCTAGTCTCCTATACCGGGAGGGGGGCGCCGTCCCTCGGCAGGAATCTAGGCGAGACGGCGTTTGGAGGGGGTGGGGGTGTCCGTGATCTGGAATTAATTTAAGCACAAACTTTTTTTACGTAGATTTTTTTTCCATAATTGTAGTGTGTCGCTGCCGCAAATGGTCATATCACTGGATTTTCAATCCAAAGAGCAGCAGATACGTTTCGATTTCCCGACGTCAAGCGCAATTGCCCATCATCCAGCAGTGGAGACGGCTTCACCACACCGCATGCGATTGTAATGCGTGGGGCTACTCCCACGTCTCTACCCCCCCCAACACCTCTCCGCCCGGCCCGGTGGGGTGGGGGTGTGGGTTCACCCGAAAGCGGGTTGGGTTTTTTTTTACCCCCCCCCCCCCCGTGGATGGTGTTGGCCAGACAAATCCGGAATTCGCAGCGAGCTATGATCTCTGTGTGATCCGCCAACCACCCCCCCTTCCCACCGCGGTTATCACTGTGCCCTGTGGTGTTGTCGATTGTTGCCACATCACGGATGAGAGTGAGTGGCAGCGGTTGGGCAACAGCTGCCAATGGCTCGGCCTGGCACAACAAGATAATGTGAATATTGAGGTCTTCGTTACTTTGGGCGATGTCTTTGGCTCCCACATTTTTTCTTCCCCCCCCATCCCTCCAAAGTGTAGATTGTGGGCATGATGCATTACTTGGGCAACTTTCTAGAAAAGTCTCCCATCTTCGCATGTTGTGTTATGCCACTTTCGCCGATAAGAGATCACGAGTGTGAGGTCTGCCACACCATGTGGAACCATTGTTGGGGTTTGACAAAAGGCACGATGATGATGGTGGGGGGGGAGGGGGTCACACTCTTTGTGAATTGTTGGGGAGGCCACACACCAGGGGCCGCACTAAAGGCCACCAGGGGCCACACTAAAGGCCACCAGAGCCCGCCAATGGCCCGCAGGCCTTGCGATGAAGGACCACTGGCGTAGAGCAAGAGCTGTGATTTTACACGGCGGTGGTCAGCGAGCCAGATGATTGCGTCAAGAGTAGCGGAGGTGGCGTGGTTGTGGATCGGACGTTGAGTCCATGACACGTCCCGTGGATCTCCTCTGGGTGACCACAGTTTCCGCACCCCGCCGGAGAGTTAAGTTTTCCATTTGTTCATCGTCGTCAGCTGCTGCTGCTGCCATGGTTTGTGCAGTGGAAGTGGTTTTAGGGTTGTGACCCAGAACCTTCGACGGAAGATCCATTCCAGGGATCTTCTACCGTCGTTGGGTCTTTCACGAGGTGTTTGTGACGTCCTCTTGAACTCCATTTTGGCTCTCAAATCTTCACCGTTCCGGGTTTGAAGCCGCAACGTCGAGCGCGTGGGGTCCAAAGGGCCTCTCGTTTGTTCGCGTGACTTTGGGCGGCGAGGTGCCGTGCCGAGTCGATCCCGGCGGATTAGGGAGACGCGCGTTTTCCCACGGCTCGCTGGAACTTTCCGGAGGCTCGCGGCGAGCGGACGGGGAGCCCAGGGCGCTGTGGTCACTCGAGAGAGTTCCAGGAGTGCCACCACCACCGCCGCCGTTTCGCAGCGTTGAGTTGGAACGTCAACAAGTCGAGTTCTGGTCCATACGGCTGCTACACGGTGCTCGGATTACGGAGTACTCAAAGGGCCATGGTTCATAGTTTCGTGGACCTGCTCAGTGGTCCTCTGATTCCGCATTCGGTGAAGCGTTGTGTGAATTATACACTGGATATGTGGGAGTTAATTTCCGTTTATTTTGAATTACCCTATGGGCCAATAAGCTCTTAAATCGGGTTTCATATGTACTGTTGAGATTTTATGTATTTATTCTGGTTTGTCTGAAATGAAAGTGGAAGCCACTGCTACTAAGTGCCGTCTACATCACCTCCACCACCAGGCCACCTGAGAACACAAAGGCAACGCAGTCACTAAAGATTTGCCCTGAAGATGTAAATGATCAACAAACGAAGACGCCCATTCAAAACAGGATTAGCTTTTGCTATTTTAGACAAACCCAAAGATATATTTGTATTAGATAGGACGGCTCCAGCATGCAGAGCATTTGCTGCAGTGGAAAAAGATTTGCCAGCATTAGTTTCTTGATAATGATGATGATACACTTCATTACTGAATACAGATTGGGAATGGGGGTGGTGTACGTTTTCAGATCACAAAATGATCAACACCGCACCCAGAAGATTACGAAAGGTCTTATTTTAGCACGTAGGCTTTCGCGACCAGTATTATCCATAACCGCATGCCTATGCAGGTCACCACCATACGTCGATGGTGATTAACTGTGAGCAGACAACAACAGGCACTGCAATCTACGTAGACACACACAAAAAGCAGCGGGATGTACAAGCACAATGTATGTTGATTACCCTATGAATAACCCAACCGGTAATGGTTATCCATTGTAATTTATACACATTCATTAACACCCCCCCCCCTCTGGCTTTTGCACCTGATTGGCTCACGGGTGACGACATCACATGTATCTCTCAATTTCAGGATTAAACGGGATTTATCCACAAATCTGGCTGTCGCCTAATGATGCAAGTTGTAATTACTGGCGAATCGTACTCGAATTGTAAATGTTGTGGATTCACTCTCCAATACAGCGGTGTGCTGAACTAGTAAGGCATGTTTTGGTTACGTGACAAACCTTATTAATTGGCTGTGTTGTATTGGTTACGTGACAAACCTTACTAATTGGCCTATCATGTGGACATTTATAGCAGCAAAATACTCTCAACGCGTGATGTTAATTCTAAACGTGGAGTGAAGAAACCGGAGGACCCAGAGAAAAATCCACCCGACCACGGGGAGAGAGACACGCACATACTCCATATCTACAAGCGTCAGGGTCGGGATCGAACCCATGGCCTCCTCCATACCAGGCGAGGGATTTAACATCTCGCCAGCGCCGATGCCTTATGGCGGCAGCAGCAGTATGATTCAGGAGCATGGTCTTAAGATGCAACAACAGCAAAAGAAAGGCGAGGTTTGGGGAAATGGGCCGTTTGCCCGAAACGTCGCATTTATTTTGTTTCCTTTTAAGGCCACACACACACATTGGTACTAACGGACATGCCGAGTTGCTTTGTTGTTTTGTCTTTTTGCACCGCTGCCAATGCAGCAGCAGCAGCAGCATGAAATAATTTGCGTTTGCGAGCAATTTGACGCCACTGTTTTTGCTTTCGTTTTGCACTTTAAACCATAAAACAGGCGGGTTGCTTACATTCCACGCGTGCAAGGGTTCCCAGGCCCCCACCCCCCGTGTCTAACAACGCACTCAACGGAAAATCAGCCGCATCGGAGCAGCAACGTCACCAGCAGTGGTGGGAGTGTGGCCATGAAACCCCCAACAATGGGCCACATAGTAAACCCAGAGACTCATCTGTGTATATAAAAGGGAAATTTGTGAATGTGTGTCTGTTCGAAATGTTTAGCAGACTTTCCGACATGCAACAAACTTGAAATTTGGCATGTGGGTAGCTTCCAGACTATACACAATGCAAAAAGTATTAAAATAGACTTTTGTATTTTGGAGGGGGGGCGCAATAACGCATATATTTTGTACGCAAGTGAGCGATGACGTCACATCTGTGATGCCACCCGCATACGGCAGCGTCACGCGGCGTGCCTGCTGACGTCACGCGGCGTGCCTGCTGACGTCACGCGGCGTGCCTGCTGACGTCACGCGGCGTGCCTGCTGACGTCACGCGGCGTGCCTGCTGACGTCACGCATCCCCCCCACCCTCCGCGTAGGCCGTGTGTTAATCCAAGACAAGAATCTAAGTCCCGGGCGTAGCCGGGTAGCAAAGCTAGTAGAGATACATCGAGATATTTCTAAGACAAGCCGTGCATTTGTTCGCAATGCAACTCATACTTTGGGCCATATTGTAAACCCAGAGACTCAAAAAGATATATAGAAACACTTAGAGACCCATAGAGAGACAAAGAGATACATTAAAGACAAGCCACAGCCGTGCGATTGCTCGGCATGAAACCTACACTATGGGGCATATAGTAAACCTGGAGTGAAACGTTGCTTGTGTCCGCAGCCTCGAAGGAGTTTGCACGCGAGCTGCTGAATTCGCACAACGACTACCGCAAGACGCACGGGGTGCCCACGCTGTCGCTCTCCTCCAAGATGTGTCGAGACGCACAGAGGTCAGGCCGTGGCGATCACACGCATGTGCATGGACACGCAGACGGACGGGGAGGGGGGCGGACGGAGGGACGGACACGCAGATGGACGGATCAGCGGTCACGTGGACGGATATAAGGATGGACAGAACGACGGCTGGGGCAGACGGAGAGACGGAGCAATTGCCGCACAGACCGATGACCGGATGGAACGGACAGACGACAGGCCGCCAGGCAGACAGAGAAGTGGTCAAATGGACAGAAGGACGGACGCAGCACGAAAATTTAAAACACGTAATCAGGGTCGATTTGGTCAATGACCCTTCTTACACGTAACACGGTTGTTTTTTGCACCGATTTACATTCGCTTCATTGTCGTAATTTTTCTTTGTTTTTCTTTTTGGTGACGACCCAAGTCGCTCTCGCGAATGAGTCTCTTCTACCCTTGCCTCCTGAACTCTCGCCCGGTTAAGCAAATCACCGTCGAACCTGCATCTGCTTTGAAGAACGGGCCATTGCCCCAACACGTCGTCTTTTTCACGTCGATGTTGTGGTGCCCATGGTGTTCTCGAGGAACGTGTTGCGTCGGTGTAACCGGTGACCCGGGAGACGGACGACGCTACCCTCGTCCGCCGGCTGACACACCGCCGGCTGGCGCCGCCGGTTTTGACGCGTCGTTTCAGCTATGCCGAGTCGCTGGCGCGGACCCGGGTGCTCAAGCACAGCTCGGACACGGAGCGGGGCCAGTGTGGGGAGAACCTCGCGTGGGCCTCCTACGACGAGCCAGGTGGAAGCTCCCTCGCGTCCGCTCGTGACCCACAAGTTCGGACTGATGATGAGCTACGATGCTCTTTTTCAATCTCGATTTGAAGCTTTCGTGACTGCGGGAATCCATACTCTTTGGTTCTTTCGGTAAAGTCACGTAGGTATAAAATAAAATAAATCACGACGTTTCGGGCGCAACACACGCATCCATCATCAGGTGAGAAAGCGTGGTCTGCTGCTGAGGCAGACGGTTTTAAAAGGTTTGAAATGGGTGTAGCTCAAGGGTCGTAAACAAGTGTCCGGGGCTAGTGACGTTAACGTGAGAAATTAGCGTGTAACTATAAGATAGGAGAGCGGCCTCCTCGACGAGGACACGGTGCTCGCATAACCTCGCCCCGTTTCATGAACGCGCTAATCCCCACTCACTCTACGGTGCTTCCGATGGTGCTGCTTGTCGCTGGCTGCTCGGCGTTTTGGGCTCTTGGGCCAGTGCTCATCCGCGAACGTTTCGTTGTGGCGCGCGCAGCTAAGGAGGTGGCGGAGAGGTGGTACGCGGAAATCCAGAACTACAACTTCTCCAACCCGGGCTTCTCTTCTGGCAGCGGTGAGCGGCAATTGAAGCCACTGCACTCACCGCCCGAGCCTGATGATTGGCGAACACGGACGGGAAAGCTGTTACGTGGTGGTTGGGAGTGGGGGTGGCAATGGCTCCCCCTCCCTCCCCCATTCCCCCCCCCTTCCACCACCAGTTTCCCTCAACAGGGAGAGGGGTCCTTATCTATAAATATGGGGCGGATCATCAGCATGAGTTCAAGCGAGCCTGACCCTGCTGATGAGACACTGAAAGTCGAAACCGGTCCAGAGTTTTCCTCGTATTCAAGCAATGCTGCTGAAATGATGTTTTTATGTCGAAGGACAGATGCGGGACAGATGAGCCCATATGGTGTGGCCAAGTTATTTTGGTGTTTGGAGTCTCCACAATTGTGTTTATTAAATATGTACATCAGTATATTTAATGATATACTGCTTATAATAATAATAATAACGAAAAAAAAACTCTACACGTTCGTCAATAACAACACTGCGGCCTTAAAAGGAAAAATATAAAACAGGCGACGTTTCGAGCAATGGCCCTTCATCACAGCACACATCTGCGTGCTGTGAAGAAGGAAAGACCCGAAAAGTCAGCTATCATACGTATCTTTTTATCCAAAGGCCACGCAGTGTTTTCCTTTGGTTAACTGCGCTTACGCACCACTGCCAACGCAGCAGCAGCAGCACATTTGTTTGACGATAATAACGGTGACGATGATGGCGGCGGTGGTGGTGATGATGACGTCGCCTCCCCTCCCCCGTGCCGCGTGGCGTGGGCCCGGCGCAGGCCACTTCACGGCCATGGTTTGGCGCAGCAGCCGCAAGCTGGGCGTGGGGCGGGCGCGCGCCAGCGACGGCTCGACGTTCGTGGTGGCGCGATACTTCCCGGCGGGCAACGTGGTCAACCCGGGCCAGTTCCGCGACAACGTTCCGCCGGCGGGCGCCACGGCCAGGAAGTGACGTCGCGGCCGGCCAGGGAGGAGGAGGACGGGGACGGGGCAACGTGCGCTGCACACGGGGGGCGCCGGCCAGCCGAAGGTGGAAATGATAAAAACCACATCGCCGGCGAATGTCATTGTTATCGCACATTATCAACGAGCGCAGCAGCGGTGTTCGAAAATATTTGTGTTGGCGGGGGGTGGGGGGCAGCGCAGGCTGCGGCGAGGTTGCCGTGCAGGAGAAGTTGCCGGAGGAGATGCCGTGCCGACGGGAAGCGAGCTGTCACGCGACGCGCGGATGCACGGCGGTGAAACGCGTGGCTGGCTTACACAACGCGCGCTCGTACACGACGTGAAAGTGACGCTGTATGGCGGAGGGAGAGTGCAGGGAGATGAGAGGAGGGGCGGGGAGATGGTGTGAAGGGGAGCGAGATGAGAGGGGAGACGTAGGAGAGTGAGAGGGGAGGGTGCAGATTCTACTTGTTTGAGTTTACCCATCATCAGGTGTGTGAAACATCGAACATCTTAGTTGGTAATTTAATGAAGAAGATTGTTAAGTTTTGTAGAAGTGCACTGTGGTGGGTTGTAAGGACTGGTGTTTCAGTAGCCCTGCACTACTGTGTGTGTGTGTGGTGTGGAACGGTGGTGCAGTGGTTAGCGCACTGCATTACGAACCCAGCGACCCGACTTCCATTCCCACTCACGACCAATAAGAGCGGTGAATATTTGCACCGGGCCTGGGCCTGCCTTGGGTCGACTCAGTTTTAAATGAGTACTTGGTTCAGTCGCTAAACATCAGTCCCCGGGAGACAAGGGCAGGCAAAGCAGGCGTGGTGTTGGCCCACCCACAACCAACTCATCTCTGCTCGCTGATAGCACATGCCTCAACAGCCTGTTTAAAGGCTATACAGAGGATCCTTGTCTTTGTGTGTGTGTAGGGAGGTCTTATCATCAGCTGCACCAAAAAAAAAACACCTGCCTGTGTACTTCATGCCATGATCAGAATAAGACTCTTTATTTACCCTGGAAAAAATGTAAACCTCCATCCGTCCCTGTGGAGCAATGAGGTGGTTGTGGAGAA
Organism: Entosphenus tridentatus; assembly: GCA_014621495.2. Lineage (NCBI taxonomy): Eukaryota > Metazoa > Chordata > Hyperoartia > Petromyzontiformes > Petromyzontidae > Entosphenus > Entosphenus tridentatus. The sequence goes on along the minus strand of JAAXLI020003737.1, from coordinate 2,455 downwards.
GGTGGAGGGATTCCCATACCTGACCAGTACCGGTTGGGTAGCAGATGTCTCACTCCAAATCAGCCTAGCGGGGTTTATCTGTTCATTGCCTCGTGGAAGCTGCTCCACATACAGCTCCAGGTCCTCTTTGCCACGGCAGTGCCCTCTATTCTCTTATGCTTGCGACATGTGGACCGCTTTGAAGGAACATCTGTGGCGACTTGAAACATTCAGGCTGGCTATGCCTGCGATCCATCCTGGGTTTGACCAGACCGGATTGTGCGAGGAGCTCACAAATCATTGCAACGTCTGAACACAGTCCCATCAGGGAGCTCCCCTGGCAGACGAGGCTGTGTTGGCTGGGTCACGTTAGCCCGCGTGCCCAGCCACCTCATGGCCATACAGTGTCTGTTCGTCTGGATAAGGGGGCTTAAGTGGGTGAGGGATGGGCTAGAGAACAGATGGGCCGATGTGGGACAGGAGGATGTGGAGCTGAATGGACTTGCCGATGACCTGTACCAGGTGTCAGGCAGAGTGATGGGTGGCTAAAACGCAGCGGGGAGTGTGGGTTAACTTAAACAATAATTAAATAAATGTGGCCTTAGTTAAACCCCACATCATCTGGGTGTGTCCCGTGGCCTTCTGCCAGCGAGCATTTTTCCCACTTCGCGTGGCCTGTATCCATGCACCTAGCCTGGCGTAAGCATCGTGTTGATATCCACCGCCCCTTGGTTGTGAATGACGTCCGTTGTTACGTGTGCACGTATATATATACGTGCGCGTGTGTGCGAGTGCACGGTTTGTTTATACAGCTACATGTGGTCGAGAAGTTGCTGATGAGTGGGAATACCGGGCGAGCCTCGGGGGCCAAACAGCTCCGCGCGCGTCACAGCGACCCTCTTGTGTTTCTCGTCCAAGTACCCGCAGGCGTTCGTAACACAACAACATTTTTTTACTGGCAGCGGTGTCTCCCATCCGGTTCTGTCGATTGACGCAGAGGGAACCAAGCGGAAATCTGTGCACAGAGCCAGCCCCCCTCCGCCGCCCCCCGCATGCCCACTCCACCTTGAGCTCTCGGACTATTATTTTAACCGTGCTGATTTATAAATATATTTTGTTATCGCTCTGTGCAAAACGAACACCGGAATTGGAACACAATGGAGACGTAGCCCAGTGGTCATTGTGTGCGGAGGGTAACTGCAGAGAAGCTTTCACTCAGAAGCTCATTCTTTAACCGGTGGAGTTGGCAAGCTCAGAAGACTGACTTATAATGGCCATGTCGGGCCCTTTTACGGGCAGTGGTACGCTGCGGGTGACTGCCTGTAACGCAGCGGTGTGGACGCAGCAAGCGAGGGTTGGTGGATCACACGCACACATGTTGCGTGTGATCCAACAAGTCCACAGAGTTGGATCAAAGGCAGCCACGTGCAGTGTCGCCAACACCCGGATAGACGGCCCGGGACCGCCTCAAGTGCCACTCGACGCCGATGTTGGCTGTGGCCGGGAATTGAACTCGGACGTCACTGGGTATAAGGCGCAGTGCTGTTAACAGTCTTCCCAAATCGCTGCACGATTTTACGGAATAGTGAAATGGCACCATTTGATAAGCCTCCTTTTTTTTTAAGTCACTTTTTTTTTTACAAAAATTCTGTAACTTGTTTTTGCTTGAAATTGCCGAGAACGTGTTTTTTTATGTTATCCGAACTTTTAACGTTTCCTGATTAAATGCTTTGTCAATGATATTCGTATTCAAAGTATGATACCGTAGAAGTAGTCCTAGTAGTATTACACCGACAAGTACAAGCCGTGACGTGTGTTTACATTGATACAGAGACGAAGTCCAATAGGCCAGCGCGGCCAATGCCACTCGATCCTCCTTGCCATCGCTCCATTCCTTCTGCCAGATCGCACAGCTGTTGCACGGTTGTCATCCAACCTCCGAGCAGAGCTCGCAAACGGGTTTTGATTCCTTACCCGTACCCGTACCCGGCCGCACCAGGGTCGCAAATGGGTACCCGTACCCGTACCCGGCCGGGTACGGGTACCCGTTCCCTACCCGTACCCGTACCCTACCCGAAATGAGTGACAAACGGTTACTCACCAGTGACTCACGGCCTGCCCGTACCCGGCCGCACCAGGGTCGCAAACGGGTAGCCGGGTATCGGGTAAGGGTACGCGTATCGGGTAGGGTACGGGTATCGGGTACCCGGTTGCAACCTCTGCCTCCGAGGTCTGCATGAACCCACACGTTGCTTTTACCCTCTCCGTCCTGCACACGTAGCAAACGCAAGACAAAGACATTCCCTTCCCACTGCTGGTGTTGTGGCTTCCTCCTTCTACACCATTGGAACCTCATTTGCCAGTAACAAATATGATAATTGGTTTTTTACCCTTCTATCTGGCAACAAAACTGACGCCTTTTTTTTACAAGGAGTCATGTTTGCATAGACCACAATACCTGCAGCCATAATGCAAA
>JAAXLI020003735.1:0-10326 GCA_014621495.2 Entosphenus tridentatus | reverse complement strand
CCTTCCCACGCGAACCGACATTGATAACGAACGAATGCACCACGGCTTGAGTAATAGCTGAATTAACTTGTAACTGAAATAATGACTGAACAAATAAATAACTGACCGAATTATAAACCCAATGAATGAAAAACCGAGTAACTAAACATATATGAATGAATGAATAACTGAAAGGAAAACATCATGGATGTTGCATTACACGCGAACGATGCAGCGAATGACTGATTCTCGTAATGACTGACGAACTCAACGAATGAATGAACGAACGACTTAACGAGTAAAACAATGGAATTATCAACCGATCAAATTAATAACCCATTGAATTCTCAATGCTCGGAATTAATAACGTAATGAATACATTTCCGAATGAACGAATGGGTGAATTGAACGCTTGGGTATTGCCTAGAAGATGTCTAAATGTCCCGCGCGCGGCGTCGCCCAGTGGTCCGTGAAACCAGTCGACTCTAAATGTATTTCCTTTTTAATGGTTTCCGCGATTTGCATTACCAGTGCAATGGATCAATGCAGCCGTCACGTTAACCATAGCGTGCCGCCCACCCGGACGTTGTGAAGCGCCTACCGTAGACTATTAGGGAGTAATTCGAGTAAGTGGGTTACGGTTTATTTTACGGTGGTGCCAATTTAAGTGGGCTTATCTTGTTTATTTAATCAAATTAATCGCTCGCGGTGGAGGGTAGTGGGGGGGCCGTGGCGGTGGGGCGGAGAGGGGGTGGGTGATCATACTTGACCACACTGGTGAAGGTGCAAGTTTGGTGACGAGTGGATTGTGTTGAGGATTGTGTTAAGGATTGCATTGAGAATTGCGTTGAAAATTGTGTTGCGAATTGTGTTGAGGATTGTGTTAAGGATTGCGTTGAGAATTGTGTTGCGAATTGCGTTGAGGATTGCGTTGAAAATTGTGTTGAGGATTGTGTTAAGGATTGCGTTGAAAATTGTGTTGCGAATTGTGTTGAGGATTGCGTTGAGAATTGTGTTGAGGATTTTGTTGAGGATTGCGTTGAACATTGTGTTTAAAATTGCATTGAGAATTCCGTTGAGAATTGTGTTGAGGATGGTGGCCGACTGTCAAAGATTAATAACGGAGGGCGACAGCCGAGCAATTTAATTATATTCTTGCGAACGATGGCGAAATAAAAAAATTCCAGGGAGCTAAAACGCCAATGTCGAGGTCGAGGTCTGCGAGCCACGCGGACTATCGGGGGGGGGGGGGGTGGAGAGTTGTGGTGAAGTTTCCTCTCCCGTGTGGAGAAGCGTAGACACCCACCCACCTCCCCACCCCAAGTGCATTGCTGCGCGCTCCATGGCTTTTGGCTTTCGTGGCCACGATCGCACCGCGGTGGCTTTGTCCGTAGTTCGGCGACGAGATCGGACCACGTGCGCCAAGGGAAGCGTCGCGATCGAGTCAGTTCGTGTGCGACGCGCTGGGGTGGATCGTCGCGCAATTGTGGCGGCCGCTTGCAGGGAGACCTTCATCCAGTATTGGCTGACAAAAAATTAACCCGTAAAAACAAAGTTTTTCACTATAAATCCTTTATATGCGTGGCGGCTAGAGTCCTCTCGTCCTCTGGCTTGAGATGGCTGCCACCTATGGGTCAGATGATTGCAGCGCAAGCATTAAGCAATTGGTAATTAAATATAATATGTTGGTAAAAAAAAATTCACGAACATTAATTGTCACGCACAATGAGTCTGTGTGCAAAATGTCAGCTCGATTGGATCACGGGAAGTGGGTTAAAAAACGACCGAAAGATTTGCACGGTCGTAAGCGCGCAAGCAAGCAAGTGAACTTAATATATAGGATTTAAAAAGAAAAGGCCACTCACCCACTCGCCCAAGACATTTCGCTTGAATCCGTATCTCAGGGCACTCAGTCCGTGCTGCTGGCAGATCCCAGTCGCATTGTCAGCCGCTCGGGTTTCTCGGAGTGCGGCGAGTTGATCGTCTCAGCCCGGTGACCCCCGACGGCGGATACAAGAAAATAAATTTATAAAAAATCGGATCTTAATAAGAGTTTGTCCACGTTCACAGTATGACGTGCCAATCGCTGCACCGCGGGCACGGCCCTGCATCTCGGTGACGCGTCTTGAAACCCGTGCCGGCGCCTCGTGCATGGACGTTGAGCTTCTTTCACGCCGTGCGTAGCCAACCGTGCGAATCGGAGGTGCGTGGGGGAAGGACAACAAACTAAACACTAAAAGGAGTTCTAAAGAAATTTGTGTTCAATCTATACGATGCAAAAGTTGTATAGCTCCAGTGGCTTCCTAATATCGGAAGGAAGAACATTCCAGACGGCCACGGAAGCGCATCTGAAAGCGCGTGATGCAGTGGCCGTCTTTGTTCGATTTGTTAGCCACTCACTCACCCATCTACTCACTCACTCACCCACTTACCCACCCACCCACTCATCCACCCACTTACCCACCCACTCACCCACCCACTCATCCACCAACTCACGCACCCACTCTCCCACTCATCCACCAACTCACGCACCAACTAACTCACCCATTTGTGTGTGCATGTTGAACTTCTTTCGCGCCGTACGCAGCCCACCGTGCAAATCGGAGGTTTGCGATGGAGGACTCCCTGCCGTCGTGGGTGGTCCCCTCCATCATGCTGTCTCTCTTCGGGATCATCATGCTGCTCGGGCTGCTGGGAAACTCGGCGCTCATCCGCTACGTGCTCACGCAGAAGCCCCGTCAAGGTGCGTCCTTGCTCTCGGTCTCGTCTCGTGTCGCCTTTTTCTTTTTGCCTTCGACCGAGCGGTCGAAAAAATAAAAAGTTTTGCCCCTTCTGCCAATGCAACAGGAGATGTCAAGTCACTGCATGAACCACATACGGTGCTTGTGGTGAACATGCAAACAAACCCCACTCTGACGATATATGGCGTTGTCTTAGAAAATGATTGGCCTGTACCAGAGACAGCCTTTCTTATGGCTGAGTCTCACTACCAGTGTCAGACCAGAGAACAACGCCAAAAGGCGAACAGCACAAGGGCAATGCCACACGTGTCAGAGCATTCATAGCTCGCGGTGAGCAGCTGTTTGTGTAACGAGACATCTCCGGTGCGGAGATTGCTTACACAAATTAACCTCATGGCGGGACCCCGGGGTCCCGAATAAACGGAAGTCAAAATCGCAATTAATTTGTTTGTTTTTGGCGACTCCGTCCCACCGCGCACATCAACGCCGCGACCCGCCTGGCGCGGATCGTTCTGTTGCCGTGTCGTGTCCAAGTGCAGCGGCGAGGACGAATGCGCAGAAGAAACAAAACTTTTAAACTTTAATTATCGCACCGTGTAGAGCTCGTCGAGAGGAACAGATCGCCGTGTCGTCCGCCTTCAACAGACGTAAAATGACGTCGCAACGCAGTTCATGCGAGAGCCGGGGGCTTACGGGACCCCGGGGTCCCGCCGTACGGTTCAAATGCCACCGAGTAATATTGGACAGCCCTACCGGCTGCCCATACCCATACAGCAATGTGTGACACACAATGGGAGCTCTGCTTTTGTATTCGCTTCCACCGCATGACACTCAACTCCATGGGGTGGGCTGCTCGGATTTGCCGTTCAGCCAATGGACTTCTATTCTCTGTAGCTCTTCCCTCGTCCCATTTCATCACCATCCTTGCGTGTAGATGCACATACATTTCCATGCAAAAAAGCGTAGCCTCTCACGCTCTTCAACGACGTGGAGAGTCGGAGACTTACGCAGATACGCGTCCGCTCGCCACATGCCTGTGAGGGCGACTCGTCGGCTTGAACGTCGCGTCCCAGCCAAAAGTCACCGTGATTTCATTGGGCCCATCTGCACGGAGTAATTTCTAAAGCCAGATTTCGCGGTAAGCGAACTCACGTTTTTAAAGAAACAACGTGGCGGAGGGACAAATACCGGCACAGGTGTAAACCAAAATTACCTGCGACCACAACACCGCTTGCTAATTCGGCGGTACGGGACAGAATGAAATGCAGTGCACAGCGCAATTGCTCATCTTTAGTGAAATGAAAGTATTCTATAAGCGCTTAAGACTATGCAACGTGCCAGCACTCTACACTAATTTTCAGAGGGGCGGGAGGGGGGGGCACTTTCGCCGGTGAGACATCGCCAGTGTGAGTGAGGTTACAGCCGCACGTTTGAAACCATTGTGGGGGGGGGGGGTATAACCACCACGATGACGATGAGAATGACGATGATGATGATGATGATGACGATGATGATGATGATGATGGGGGTGATGCTATCACTCGTTGAGGGCCGCCAGTATAGCCCGCGGGCCTCGCAATGAAGAACGCTGCGATGCACCGATGCAATCCTTGACCAATGTCATACAGTTCAGGTGAATAGTGCATACCTGTCAACCCATACGGTTTACCCCGTATTATTGAGCAGGGAAATTGAGTTTTCAGGTCCAATACGGCGTACAGACGTTTCAATACATGCAAACAAAATGTTTGTCTATTTGTTTGGGTTTCTCCCTTGCGATGGGACTTTGTAGGATGAACTTTGAGATTAATAAGGGCGCGTGGTGACCAATAAGGTCTGAATTGGTCTGTAATAAGGTCGGCACCGATAAGGGGTTGACAGGTATGAACGTACCTCTGACAGTGTGTGTGTGTACACAGTTGGCACAGGTGGTGCCATCTGCCAGTTCATCTCAGTCAGTCGACCCATGGCAACCTGCTGGGTCTGTCCCGTGACCTCCTGCCAGCGTGGGTTCGACACAATTCACGTGGCATTAACGTGCACCTAGCCTGGCGCAAGCGCGGTGGTGACGTCACCGCCGCTTTGTTGTTGTTGTAGTAATTACACATCCATGTGAAAGGCGCACTTGTCTGCTGCATGAAATTCGGTAGCCCCATTGCCCTTCGTGAGGCATCTCTCTCTTTCTCTTTCTCTCTCTCTCTCGAATCATCGATATTATATTTATTTTATGTCCATTGCATGAAGAAATCATCTCTGCGCGGAAGCCCCTGAGAATCAGTCTCTCTGTGTCTTGGGTTTAGGTCTCAGCCTTCCGCCGCTGCTGTCTGCCGACGGTAAGTGGCTGGAGTCAAACCGTACAGCGGCGACTTTTTTCAATTGCGATTCACTTCATCTTTGCGTGCCAATTAAATGTTGCTTGCTTCGTGCGCAGTTAGTTTTTGCTGTGCGAGGTCGTGCACGTGGCATGCCGATTCGAGCTTTCCACCCCTCCATCGCCCCACGTGGCCGAACAAATCCCGAGACGTGGGCTAATGTGGCCACATTGATCGGTGGGATATCTTAGATGAAGCCTTTGTCAATTATATTCAGTATTTTAATGGTTTCGTTCATTGGGATTTCGCTGAACATACGTGCTAATGTCAAAGCTAACCAGGTTAGCATTATCATTTAATTTTAGAACTTATTTTTTTTATTTTTAGCAGGTAAGGCCCACTGAGCTAAGCAGCTCTTTTTCAGAAGCGACCTGGTCACAAATTGTAGCTCAATTAAGTGGATTATCACGTGGAAATTTACAACAGCCAATTACTCTAAACACTCTAAACGCACGTTAATTATAAATGTGGAGGGGGAAACCGGAGGACCCAGAGAGCGTGCTTACGTGTACCACGACATTATAAACCCTGGAACGATAAAGCGCCTACGTGCATTGCAAAAGAAAATGCTTCTGTGCCAGCCACCCGGGTACATAGACTGTCAATCAGTGCCCCCTACCTCATTACAGACCAAGTCAGACCTGACTGGTCACCACGTGCCCCTTATACATATCAAGGTTCATCCTACAAGGCCCCATCACAAGGGAGAAACACAAACAGACAAAAATATGATTTTAAACATTTGTCCCGTATTGAAACGGCTGTACGCCGCCGTATGGACCTGAAACCTCAATTTCCCTGCACGAAAATGCGGGCTAACCCGCATGGGTTGGCAGCTGTGCGAATACCAAACCCCTCCAGCCTCGCAGCAGGGGGTAGCCAATCAAATTAAACAAGGAGGGGCATTCTTTAGCGAATTCGGGTTAACAAAAAAACTCATCAATATTTCAAGAGCCGCGATGCAACGCGGTGAATACGAGACGGTGGTGGGGGTCCCTTAATTATAGCTGTCATCCCACGCGGTTTACCCCGTATTCTTGTACAGGGAAATTTAGTTTTCAGGTCCATACGGCGGCGTAAAGCCGTTTCAATACGGGAAAAACAAATGTGTTGTCTATTTGTTTGTGTTTATCTCTTGTGATGGGACTTTGTAGGATAAACGTTGAGATGTATAAGGGGCACGGGGTGACCAATCAGGTCTGACTTGGTCTGTAATAAGGCAGGGCACCGATAAGGTGTTGACAGGTTTGTAGTGGTGAGTGTAGTGGTGAATGTAGTAGTGGTGAGTGTAGTGGTGATTGTCTATTTGTGTTTATCCCTCGCGATGGGACTTTGTAGGATGCACGTTGAGATTCATAAGGCCACGGGGTGACCAATCAGGTCTGAATATGTCTGTAATAAGGCAGGGATAAGGGGTTAACAGGTTTGCTTCGTGAATAACGCCACGGAGCGGCGGTCACCTTAAAGAGTCACGGACATGCGGCTCCGAAGGCGAGCATCATCAGGCCCCCCTCGCGGTGGCTGTGCACCCGCAGGAAGTCGTAGGAGAGCATCGGGAGACGGCCTGGTGATTGTAGCAAAAATTCTCTCGCAATTCAGCTTCACGTGTACCGTGGGAGTCAACCCTCGCCATCTAAATCGCTTTTGTGCGCGGTGCAAAGCGAATGAAACGTTCTGCTGCTGTTCTGCAAGAGCGCAGCGTGGGAAAATTATTAAATCATTGCGTAAGAGCGGTAAGAATGAATATATAGAGAGGTGGGGGGGGGGGGAGCTGCCCTCTGGTATACACAAACATATTGAACGCAATCAGACATCACGTAAAGTCAAACACAGTTTGGACCACTGAACTCAAAGAGTTCCATGACAAGTTTATCTCACACTGCTCGGTCTGCGGACAACCCCCCGGCATGAAGGAGCAGTCAGCCAGACAGCCAACCAGCTCGACAGACAGACAGCCACGTTAAGCGAAGAATTATCGAGTTACGGAATCGCTCCAAAAAATAGTTCGTCGTCGACCGCTCACAAGCTGCGTTATAACGGCGCGCCCTCCGTGTTGTAATGGCACGCGTTCCGCGTTATAACAGCGCTCCTTTCCCGTTATAACGGCGCTCCTTCCCCGTTATAACGGCGCTCCTTCCCCGTTCTAACGGCACTCCTTCCCCGTTATAACGGCGCTCCTTCCCCGTTCTAACGGCACTCCGTCCCCGTTATAACGGCGCTCCTTCACCGTTATAACGGCGCTCCTTCCCCGTTCTAACGGCACTCCTTCCCCGTTATAACGGCGCTCCTTCCCCGTTATAACGGCGCTCATTCCCCGTTAAAACGGCGCTCCTTCCCCGTTATAACGGCGCTCCTTCCCCGTTATAACGGCACTCCTTCCGCGTTATAACGGCGCTCCTTCCACGTTATAACGGAGCTCCTTCCGCGTTATAACAGCGCTCCTTCTGCGTTATAACGGCGCTCCTTCCGCGTTATAACAGCGCTCCTTCCGCATTATAACGGTGCTCCTTCGCGCCTACGTGCATTGCAAAATAAAATGCTTCTCTACCAGCCACCCGGGTACATAGACTGTCAACCCCTTACCAGTGCCCCCTACCTTATTACAGACCAATTCAGACTTTATTAGTGGCCCCGTGCCCTTATAAATCTCAACATTCATCCTACAAACTCCCATCACAAGAGAGATACACAAACAAATAGACAAAAACTTTTGCCCGTATTCGAACGGTTTTACGCCGTAAGGACCTGAAAATTCAATTTCCCTGCACAAGAACACGGAGTAACCCGTACGGGTTGACAGCCATGAATCTCGCTTCTCCGCGCAGCTGTTCCGATGACCAGGAAGTGCATTGACTTAAGCCCAGTAAGCTCTTGCCAGCGCCTGACGATGCTGATTTATTTTTAAACCACGAAATCCTTACATCTTGGCTTGTTTTCTCAACATAGCGGTCTAAAGTTCTGGCAAACAAACAATTCTTCCCCCCCCTCCCCCGGGACTGAGGCAGCGTTGTTTGGGGTGGCCTTCAGCCAGCAGTGAATTGACAAAGTGCTGTAAAAAAAAACAGAAATGTAAGCTACTAAAAATCTAAATCAATTGAAAACATTTGGCACGTGTGCCCACGTGACAGCTCGGTTGGTTCGGCTGTGTAGGGTGGCGGAGGGCCAAATCTGTGAATCTCATCCCCCAAACACTGATTACGAATCGATAATATCGGTCGTGAAAGCAGTCATAGAATTACTTTGTGAATGTAATTTCACGTTAATAATTGTGTGTATTACCGGTTTTTTTTTTGCAGCATGCTGGTCATCCCCCATAACCGGCAAGACTTTCCCCCATATTAGTCCGACTTTAAGAGGTTTTACCCAGATTCTACTCCGTGCCTCTTCTCCAGTAACATCCAACAGGCCTCACATCTTGTTCCGCAGCATCCATCCGCATCGCTCTCCCTCTGCTCCGTCAGCCCTGTACCAGTGGCATCTTCATGTCCATTACAATCCATGGGGAGACATGTGTGTTCGTCTATGTTTGAGTCTATGGGTCTCCTTGCGAGTCCATGGGTCTCTGTGTGAGCCTATGGGTGTCTGTGTGAGTCTATGGGTCTTTGCATGAGTCTCTGAGTCTCTGTGTGAGTGTCTGGGTCTCTGTGTGAGTTTCTGGACTTAAGTGTGAATCTACGAGTCTCTGTGTGAGTCTTTGGGTCTTTGGCTGAGTCTATGGGCATTTGTGTGAGTCTATGGGTCTCTGTGTGAGTCTCTGGGCCTCTGTGTGAGTCCCTGAGACTCTGTGTGAGTGTATGGGTCTATGTGTGACTATATGCGTCTTTGTGTGAGTCTATGAGTCTTTGTGTGAGTCTATGGGTTTCTGTGTGACTATATGGTGCTCTGTATAAGTCTATGGGTCTCTGTGTGAGTCTATGGGTATCTAATTTAATGTACAAAGATGTGCCCAAACTATCTCAGTCTCTCAGCCTTCTCGAGAATATTAGTAACCCCTCCTAAGGCTCTAACTACTTCGTTCAGCCTAATTTCCTTCATAGAAATTCCTCACATCCATCTCAACATTGCTTTTGTTGTCTTTCTATTTTCCTTTTGTTGTTATTTGGGAGGCAAAGGAAAGCCACCCTCGGTTTATAAAACTATTGCATGTTCATTCGCTTGCGGCTCTTGAACATTTTACCGAAGAGTGGCACGTCTGGTTTGCATCCACGAATGGCCTGTGCGAATCATTAAATATGTAAATGACGAGAGAGAGAAAAAAAAACAACCCCATTGTATCGGAAAAAAATGAGTGCAGGTCGGAAATCCATGAGTTTGAAACAACAACGCAAGACCCACAATGCAATTCTTCGGGAAATGCCGATAGTGCCCGCAAATGCACAAGGGCTGAAAAGTGGTCTTCATACATTACCGCGTGAATGATACGGGGCCATTTGATATGAAACATTCTGAATATTTCTGTATATTCCATATTTATATCATTCACCCCACTCGCGTAATGTTTGCTTTTCCTGGTCTTCCTCCACCATCATCTCCGCACCCCAGGCTTCACACAAACAGAGGGGGTCCCAAATCTGGCCAGTTCTATTGACCTCCAATGAATCAGGGGGCCACACGGTTGGGATTCTGCCTCGGGGCCTCCAGGAACACCTCGTGCTCCTCCTGTGTCCCCCCAACCCCCCCCCCTCCCGCCGCAAAAGGCAACGCATCGGACGTGCACCTGGTGAGCATGGCGATCGGCGACCTGATGGTGCTGGTCACCTGCGTGCCTTCGAGTGCCATCTCCTTCCTCTACGACTCCTGGATGTTCGGGAGGATCGGCTGCAAGCTGCTGCCCTTCCTGCAGCTCACGTCCCTCGGGATCTCCGTCTTCACGTTGGTCGCCCTCAGTGCCGACAGGTTCGATGCCAACGCCGCTTCGTTCGTGGTCGCTCGCTTTCGCCGCTTGCTTTGTAGGGTTTCTAGATTTGAAGCTTTCGTGCCTGCAAGGATTCATACTCTTAGTTCTTTCGGTAAAGTCACGTAGGTAAAAAATGAAATTAAAATTAATAAAAAATAAAATAATAAAAATCACGACGTTTCGGAGGCAACACAAGTCTCCGTCATCAGGTGGGACCGTCACAGCCAGATTTGGTGCATCAAGTGAGGCCCTCTATGGGGAGGAATTTCACCTATCTGTTGGAATTTTTAGGCCTCACTTGATGCAGCAAATCTGGCTGTGACGGTCCCACCTGATG
>JAAXLI020003734.1:0-10326 GCA_014621495.2 Entosphenus tridentatus | reverse complement strand
ATTTGTGGAGGTATCACTACCCTAGCGAAGCCCTGCCACCATGGACACTTTGGATTTTGCCATAACAGGAAACCGCAGGGTTTCTTTTGCAGAACATTTCATACAAGATCTACCAGGTTATTATCAAAGAAGTCTGCAGAGTGAAGTGTTCGAACCAAACCAGTTTTCGTGGTACATACCTTAGTTCAGCCCATGACATATAGTACAGATTAGGCCTTAAGATTAATTGTGTGAAAAGGAGCCATATTTACGTCTTTTGTGATTTTTTTTATCCAATTATATTTTTTTTCTATCAAGTGTTTCTACAAGTCAGGAATCGGACAATGCCCGGACAGATGAGCAAAGTGAAGATCAAGGCCGCATTAAGCCAGCATCTTTGGGTACAAAAGCTACAAATTTGCAAAGGTAAATCCAAAAAAATGCAACCTCTACATCACATATACGATTCATTTCGTAAGGTACTCTTCATGAATAAGCATTGGTATGAATCGCGAACATGATTGAAATCATAACTGTAGGGATGAACAATTCAAACCTACTTGCATGAATAAGATTAAGATTATGAAATTGATACAAACTAATGTTATATAATCCATGTTTCTAGAAATCCAAGCTAGATGGGGAGGGTTTAAATGATCGTGATCGATTGGCATCATATTATAATTGCATTTGTCTTGCTTAATGAGCGAGATAAGTTGAGGCAAACAAGTTGAGCTAGCACGTAAGGCCAGTATAGTATGCAAGAGGGTGGCAGGTCGTCAGCACCACGCTCCACCGCCTTTGTCTCCATCGTGGCGATGTTTATACACTGCACCAGGTACTAATCTTAAGCAGAGTCGACATAGGGGAGGCCCGGTCCAGTTTAAGTAAAAGTCATTGTGTTGTCCGTGAATGAGGATCGAACTCAGGTGATGGGTTTGTAGCGCTGTGCGCTAACGGTTACATCACCCACTCCAATGCCAACCAAATCTGATTCGTTATTGCTTGAGAATCAAAAGCACAACGTAAAACAAATTACAAAGTATACACATTTTAAGTGCTGAAAATACAGCACCTGCGATTAGCACGGTTGGCTACGTACGGTGCCAAAAAAGTTCATACATTCCATGAAATAGGCATTAGACTACATCTGCATCAACCTACTGGGGTGGCCATGTTATTGCTCAGATCTAGTGTTGCACTTATCACAAAATACCATTGTAAATGTTCTAACTCACACCATAGTTATTTTATATATTTGTGATTGTCAAATACTTCACATAGAAATAAATAAGCATTTTACATCTGTAACGTATGCAGTTTGCATGTATATGATAAATATCATGCCCAATCAAACATGCGAATACATAAAGTATTAAATGGTCTACGCAAAAAGTTCATGTCGGTATGTAATCTAGCTGTGACAGCTACAAATGTTGCACCTCTGTTTTAAATCAAAGAGTTAAATAACTTGAGACCGGTGCCACATTCTGTTATGTCTGGGAGATTGCTCTACGTTTAAGAATTTGTGTCTGAATGGGTGAATGAGTGTTTCTGTTTGGTTTTTCACTCTCAGGCCATTTACATCCTTAGTATTTCTGTATTGAAGGACAGGTATTGCTCGAGTGAAAGGATAGCTGTTCAGTTAAGTGTGTGGCCATTTTAATGTAAACATGTGTAGTGTTGCAGATTCTGGAGACGGATCTTGGAGGCAACACTTGTTTATTTATAACACACACAGTAACGGCCAGTTACACAGCCTAGGAATACAGCCTACGGCTAGCGTGCCTGACACTGGTCACGTTCTCAGGTCCTCCTGCTATGCATTACCTAGGGGAGGCTATCCGACCCGACCTAGCAGGGTGCGGGTCCCAACCACTGGCCCGCTCGGACCAGGCCCTGATAAAGACGTCGGGCCGTGGGTTCCCAGGGTCTCAACACTGAGCCGCACAGAGTCCCGGCCCTGATAAGGGCAGCAGGACTAGGGGTCTCATGGTCCTAGCTGGCTTGCTCCATCTTCTGTCTTCTTCAACTGGCGAGGTCCGTTTATATACACCGTCCCCACCGAGGGGCGGGGCTTGCGTGGGATCCTGCAACACCCCATAGCCCCCTCCTGCTCCAGGGCTAGGGATGTTGCGACTGCCCTTGCTGGGCTGTGTCTGCCCCTGCAGGTAAGTATACGCCGTCAATTTACGTCCCTACACAAAGCCCATTTACACCCCTACACATTTGTAAATAATGGACTACAAGTGAGCCATGTTTCTATTGTTTTGTGATTTTGAAAATGTGGTAGTGTTGCTAGATTACAGTTCGTTAGGAACAAATGAATGTTCAACGATATTTCAATTGAAAATGACATGCAACATTAGGACGTGACTAGAAGATTTCGGTCCCTGAGGGCCATCATCTCCTGAGTCCTGCAGAGGCCTTGGGGGCCTTTGGGCTTCAATTGTAACCCATAAAAGTAATAGTAAAATATAAACTACTGTAACAAGGGAGAAAGAATCTTGATTTGAAGCTTTCGTGACTGCAGGAATCCATACTCTTTGGTTCTTTCGGTAAAGTCACGTAGGTAGAAAAATAAAATGAAACAAAAAAACAATATATCACAAACTTTCGATCGCAACACAAACAGTCGTCCTCAGGCGGAAAAATTATCCAGCAGTGGAACTGCAGAACCAGCGGGAGAGCTGTTACAACAAGGTTATATTTGTGGTGATTGGCAAGCAAGTGGGGTCTGAGCTAGAAATGAATTCCATCCCCGGGCACAAGCATGTCAGTTGTCTTAATGGGGGAGATTAGGGAGAGAGAGATTAGGGAGAGTGATTAGCATGAAATGAGCTTCCGTTGCCGCATAAGAGTATCATACCCGCATATACGCACAACAGCAGTGGTAATGGAATATTAGCACTATGTTGATGGGAGAAGTTGAGCAGGGAGATTAGGGGAATTAGCAAGTTAATGTCATGTCTATGTGTAACACAAGCTGCGGCGCTGCCAACTGTGCTGTGAGGCAAGCACGTCCACGCAAGAGAACCACCGCAACGGTGGTCGCGCCAGTGAAACACAAAGCCCATCACAGCCAGAACTATCGATACATTGAGGCTAAGGGAGCAGAGGTGGCCATGTTAGTGAGACCCCAGCCCGTTAATGCAGAGGCACTTAACATGGCAATGCAACTCTGAAAGTCGGAGGTAACAGCCAAACGGCAGGGAAGAATGGAAGCACCACAGCAAGTTACGTCTTTGCTTAGTTAATAACGTTCTTCTAATGATTGTTCACCTTATACCCATCTTCTCGGTTGAAATTGTCTCTGTGTTTATATATCTGGATGGCTTCATGGACAAATCTTTGATGGTAGCCCGAAGGTTTTAAGAGTACCTTGGTCTCGGAAAAAAACAATATAATGCGAGCCCACTGCGTTATAACAATAATCAGCCACTGCAGAGGTATTGGTTCTGCTGTGTTTCAAATCTGCAACAGCTCTGTTGCATTTCAGCAGTCCCACTGCTGGATAAATTTTTTCTGCCTGAGGACGACCGCTTGTGTTGCGATCGAAACGTCGTGATTTGTTTTCTATTTACGTGACTTTACCGAAAGAACCAAAGAGTCAGGGAGGAAGATTCAAAATTTCTGCAGTGTGCATCCTTAGCTCTTGACTCCAAAGGTGGGACGGATTGTCAATTGTTTTCATGTCATCGAGAATGGAAATATGTTTTCAACTGGCGTCAGAGGAATCCGAAGGATAGAGAGCTCCTTCTGGTCGTGATGTACACTTGCAACCTTGGCTTCGATTATGTGATTGTTCATTGTCAAGATGCTAAAGTATGTTCAATTGCAGTGTAGACTTTCCAAAGAAGCATGATGCAGAAGCCAACCTCCAGATTGAGCAAGTGTGGTGGAAATTAAGTTTGGTTAAGCCAGTTGATAAAATAAAAAGGATATAATCGTTTATTATCAGAATCAGAATCAGAAAGGGTTTTATTCGCCATGAAAGTTCGCACAGACAAGGAATTTACTTTGGCAGGTAGGTGCATACGTTCAACATATAGGAATTTAAATCTTAAGTAAGTGGTGTACAAGTCTAACTATACTAAAGGTATACAGTCTAACTAATACTAAGGGGCTAAAGTATGTAATAATTTTTAATATAATAAGATATATATATATATAAAATAGCTATAATATGCAATATAAAAATACAAAAATACAAATAGGGTAACAGTGCAAATATGGCAAGGTGTCATTGTTCAGATAAAGTGTTAAAGTCAGTGTGAGCCCTTGACCTTGTTGACGAGGCCAGCAGCGGATGGGAAGAAACTGTTTTTGTGGCGTGAGGTTTTGGTCCTGATGGACCGCAGCCTTCTGCCTGAGGGGTGTAGCTGGAACAGAGAGTGTCCAGGGTGGGAGGAGTCGGCCACCATCTTCCTAGTTCGTCTCAGTGTCCTCGAGGTGTGCAGGTCCTCAAGGGTAGGCAGATTGCAGCCAATCACCTTCTCCGCAGTGTGGATGATACGCTGCAGTCTGCTCTTGTCCTTGGCAGTGGCAGCAGTGTACCAGATGGTGATGGAGGAGGTGAGGATGGATTCAATGATGGTTGTGTAGGAGTGCACCATCATTGTCTTTAGCAGGTTGAATTTCTTCAGCTCTGTTGAGCTCTCTTGGTAAGGGAGCTGATGTTCAGTTCCCACTTGAGGTCCTGGGAGAGGATAGTGCCCAGGAAGCGGAAGGACTCCACAGTGTTGACTGGGGAGTCATACAGGGTGATGGGGGTGAGTGGGGCTGTATTCTTCATGAAGTCCACAAACATCTCCACTGCCTTAAGAGCATTGAGCTCTAAGTTGTTCTGGCTACACCAGGTCACCAGGTTGTCAGCTTCCCACCTACAGTATAGTCAGACTCATCCCCACCAGAGATGAGTCCAATGAGGGTGGTGTCGTCCGCAAACTTCAATAGTTTGACTGACGGATGACTGGAGGTGCAGCTGTTGGTGTACAGGGAGAAGAGCAGAGGGGAAAGGACGCAGCCCTGAGGAAATCCGGTGCTGATGGACCGGGAGTCAGAGACTTGTGTTCCCAGCTTAACGCACTGCTTCCTGTCAGACAGGAAGTCTGTGATCCACCTGCAGGTGGAGTCGGGCACGTTCAGCTTGGAGAGCTTGTCCTGAAGCAGGGCAGGGACGATGGTGTTGAAAGCAGAGCTGAAGTCCACAAACAGGATCCTGGCATAGGATGCTGGGGAGTCCAGGTTCTGTAGGATGAAGTGGAGGGCCATGTTAACTGCGTCGTCCATAGACCTGTTGGCTCTGTAGGCAAACTGCAGAGGGTCCAGGAGAGGGTCTATGATGGCTTTGATGTGTGTCACCACCAGACGCTCAAAATACTTCATTACCACAGAGGTTAGGGTGACGGGTCTGTAATCATTAAGTCCTGTTGGCCTTGGCTTTTTGGGTACAGGGATGATGATATACCTACGTGACTTCACCGAAAGAACCAAAGAGTACAGATACATCTATTCTATTCTTGCACAAGTTGGCTGGCAACCTTTCCATTGCACAGGATGGCCATTTTGGTAGAGCTATTCTCTCAGGGGCTACTTCTCACAAGTTAGTAACTGGTTTTCTGTTTTCTCACCGGCTCATGCACACTCTGTTATTGGTTCGTCAGTCTATTATTGTTTTCATTGGCGTTGATGTATTAGTGCTCTAATCCCACACGCATTATTTTATAGACTGTAGAAATTATGGGTGCATTTAACACCCCAGTGCAATAAACATATTTGGTTCTTCAGTACCTATTAATCACAATACAGGCGGTCCCCTGATTATGGAAGGGTTAAGTTCCCGAGGACGATCCGTAACCCGAATTTTCCGTATGTCGGAAACTGAAAATGTTTCCCACAAAATCAAGATAAAATCCCATATCCGGAAATAGTTGTGCCTCCCCTACCATTTTCTCTCGGTACTGTTTTGTGCTTCGTCCATTTTCTATCACTACCTTATCGTATTTTGTCCATATACTCTGCACTTCCTACAATTATTTTATTTAATCGAAGATCTACCCTAACACTAAACTAACGGAACATATACTATGTCCACTTGTTTCTAAATACCACAACATAAAAAAATATTGTTCATAGAAAGCAGTCAATTCTAGATTTGAAGCTTTCGTGAGTGCAAAAATTCATACTCGTAGGTTTTTTCGGTAAAGTCACGTAAGTAAAAAAAATTAATAAAATAAAAATAAATGAAAACAACTAAATTAAATCACGACGTTTCCGAGGCAACACAAGCCTCCGTCTTCAGGTGGAACCGTCACAGCAAAATAACCGTATCAAGTGAAAATAGCTCTAAGAGACACGCCTTATATACTGGTTAAGGGGAGGGGGGATGAGCCCAGATGGACCGTGGGGGGGGGGTTAAGGGCAAACGAGGATTACGCTACCTTTTTGTTATGCAAGCCGGTTGGTTTGCTGGAAAGCAGTTGAGTGTCACTTCCGATGAATGTTCTTTTCCCGTGCATTAGGCTAGGCCTAGACTTCACATACTAATACCCACCTTTCGTCACTAATTGACGGTGACATCACCATTGCGCCTGTGCCAGGCCAGGTGCACTTTGAGGCCACGTGAATTGTCGTAGGCTTGTTGACAGATCACAGGACAGTCCCAGGTGCCATGGGCTGGCTGAGATGCTCCGCTCATTGTTGTGAGCGTAACTCTTCTACCCTCAGCTGTTGTTGGAGGGCGACTGTCTCCAACTCAGTAGCGTCCACGAGCCTCCTCCACAGAGTCCGATCTTGACACCACTGGTAGCAGTCTTCAGAAATTCCACTCAGCTCCACCTCCTCCCATACTGCATCAGTACATATCTTTTCCAACCCATGTCGTGCCCATTTATCCACCTCTATACGACCAAATGGAAGCTGCTTGGACATGCAGTGGCTGGGCATGCGGGCTACATGACCCAGCCAATGCAGTCATGCCTGCCAGAGGAGCTCACTGATGGAAGAATGGCTCCAACGCCTTGCCACGTAGCTTTACACGGGACTGCCCACCATCGTGAAGGCCTTTAAAGATCGTGGGCATAAAGTCAAGGAATCTGAAAGTACGAAAAACTGCCCACTGCCCTGGCCTGTTTATGGTATTATAGGCCTTGACCAGGTCAATAAAGCAGATATGTACAGTATATGTGAATATCAAATACTTCACCTGGAAAGTCTGTTGAGATGGAATGTATAATTTGTAAGGTTGTCAACAGAACTATTCAAAATAGACCTTAGACTGAAAATGTTCCACTGTAAACTAAATGTGTTTTGTGTATGGAGCATTAAAGTGTTTTACAAGGGTAACACTGTGTTTAATGTATTTCACAGTGTCAGGAACACCATTAACATATTTGAAGATAAAACACAAACTATCAAGCGACCCATCTCCTACTATGCTGAGCCACGTTTTTCAAAAGAATTTGGAGATAAAAAATCTACATCCACATACAGGTAAGCATGGTTCATGAAGGCTATGAAAGAAAGTTGTGGCAGTCAAAAATCTAGTCATGTAATATCTCATCACATGCCAGTTCTCAGAATACACTTTTCTGTTTATGGGCTGTCACCTGCTCATAACAGAACATCAATGTATGCACTAGTACAAACAAGGATCAAATGAAAAAAACGAGTGTAGTAATTGAAATAATGTCTAGGGCAGTTGGGTATCTCCAAGTGATCCAAGTCACAACACAGCAGCTGTATTCTTTAGTATGGAGTCAGCCCAAATCTAAATTATGATAACAGCCACTTATCATATCTTACAAAATGTAACATTATATTTTTTGAACAAGCATTTTACAAGAAACATTTTAATATCTAACATAAAACATCTGCCCAAAACATCTGAAGTACCTCCTGCAGTCCCTTATAATATTGCATAAACGAAACAATTCGTATATACATAATTGATAAAAAAAAAATGTAAATTAGATCAATTATATTTTATTTATAATAAACGTATGATACAATTATTATTTCTTATACCAGTGTAGTGGGCCCAACTGAGTCGCAGACGTACTTATTAGAGGCAACGCATTTATTACACCAACACGAATACACAAAGGGGTAGCTGCCCCTTTACCAGATACAGCCTAGGGTGTTGGACCACCCGGCTAACGACACTAACATAAACATCTTTAGAGTTTCTACAATTTCACATTCAAGTGGTCAAGCCAGGTAACCATGTCAGGAGACATTAAAGTGTATCACTTTAATGTCACTTTAATGTCTCTTTTGCATTTGTGGATCATGCACCACATCGTTTTATATTGTATGGCCGATTCTGGATTACCAGTCGCAGATTGGAGTTTTTAATTGTCCGTTTGTGCATCTGGTATCCGTATCTGGCACAGTTTGTGCGGATGCAGTTTAGGGTGGACCATGAGCTTTGTGAAAGATCAAAACCAGGGATATTTTAGCGCTGGGTCTTTTACATTGCGTTTGTTTACGAGTTATTTTACTTCATTCACCTATAAGGTTAATCAGGGTTGAAATAATTGAAGGTTAAGTGCATAGCTACAAAAGGGATTGTGTGACTTCCAGCGATGACGAGGGACGTTAGAGGTCCTGATTAATAGGTAGGCTACAAGTTTCCTCGATTCGCAGGACTTCCCAGAGGGTTGCAGCATAGTGGCGCATGGATGGGGGCAGAGATGTGGCAACAGCACGGGCAGCCAGGGTGATGGGGTCAACTTGAGGCTTCCAGGCATCGCATTGTTCATTTGGACATCAACAAGTCAAGTGTGACTACTTCTGGTTCAATGGTGCAAAGTACTCGGCTATAGAGTACACAAGGGCCATCGCTGTCCCCAGCTTGTGTTTACCATTTTCTGGACCAGGTTCATCCTTGTTTTGGTGGATACCTTTTTCAGGTGGTCGTGGAAGTTTAGCACACAGTCAAGGTTCACTCTGGAGATAGGATAGAGTGGGATCGTGTCGTACAGCATTACCGCAAGTCACTATCAGAGTATGATTGGCACTCCTATTATCAAAATAAAATGCATTGACTGTTTGTGATGATTTGGCTTAAGCCTCCAATTCCAGAAATATTCTGTCATGGGTTGCTGACGCCGTCTCGGTGGTGATGACGTTCCTGGTCTAAACGTTGCTCTATGCAGCTCATTGACCCTCCCCAATGTTCCCGAGTGGATGATGGCAGAGCCTTTATGAAATGTCCCCGCCTGTCGAACTTAACCAACAGTATCTGCTTCGCTTGTGTTGCAAACTACCAAATAATTTTTGGTAGCCATGGTGATATTCCTGGCTACCAAAACATCATGGTTTTCTTTGCTCCTATGGATTAGCCTACTTCTGACACCAAATAGTCGGAGCTTGCAGCCCGTGGGGGGATTAAGTATCCGCGTCCTGATAGCACACCCCCGGTTCTGTGGAGGAGAACTGGAGTTTGCAAATAGTGGTCTGTGTCTGGGACATGATCGACCCACTATTTCTGGCCCACAGGGTAGCGCTATATACTGCACTGCACAACACTGTGCATTGCTTGTGTTGTGCCGTTAGCCATCCACTACTCCCAACTTGCTCACAACCCTCAATCATCGTTTTCACGTACCACACTCCCATTCGTATCCTGCAAGAACACACCGCTTCCTCCCGTTGTGAGTCACCACGTGACCCACATGTCAGTGGGGCTGCAGTTTCAGAGGTTATGCTATTGCCATGCAGGTCACTGGTGATGGAGGGAAACTTTTCTAGCATGATACTTGTGCTGGCTGCACTTTTTATCTCTAAGGAACCAACATAGTTAGATCACCCGCTCTCACATTTAGACCACGCATTTGCTAAAATATTAAGGGGTTTATTCACACGAACCACTTATTTTGTATACTAAATTTGTGATTTTGAAAATGGCCATGGTGGAACGATAATTGTCTTGGATCTTCGTTTCTTTAGTGAATCGCACGACTCTGTTCTCGTGTCTCTGCTATGCATTGCAATAAAAATGCCTCAGATGCGTTGGGTGGGATGAAATGGACACTCAATCACAAGTGCTGTTCGTGTTTCTGGCTTTAAAGCCCCTTGTTTTGCGCCACCATTTACCCGTATCTCACCTGTCAGTCACTCATCCTTCAATGGTTATTGCCCATAGTCGGTAAACCAAACCTTGAAACTAGTATTTTACTGTTTCCTGGAATTGGATGGTACCCCTTTCAAACTGCTGCTGTTGCCACCGATTGCAGTTGGTGTGTGTCAGCCGTGGTCCATTCACAACCACTTTGGATACAGCACGAAGTAGCCTATTTGTGGAGGTATCACTACCCTAGCGAAGCCCTGCCACCATGGACA